>RCUC01169877.1:0-42491 GCA_003697995.1 Taxidea taxus jeffersonii
TGCATCATAAGTTTTGGCTGCTAAGTCAGGCCAATCAGGGTTTCTATCATGCACCTGTCTACCTATCAGGTTAGTGTTTACATGCTGATGGTCTTTTTGGGCTGACATCTGGAGACTTATGTCTTAACTGCCTCAGCTTGTGATAGTGACAAATGTTTTATGGTCAATTTTTACATCTCAGGATGTTTTGCAAAAGTCACTTTTACAGAAGTGTAAAAAGGGATACTATTGCAGACTTGTCTAAACTATAAAACAGGATGGTAGTCAGTTTTGCCTTAGCTGTCGTGGCTCCCTGTTTTCTTGTTGGGGACCCTGGCCCTGACTACCTAATTGTCCAACTAACTCCTAACATTATCAGTTT
This sequence comes from Taxidea taxus jeffersonii, assembly GCA_003697995.1. NCBI lineage: Eukaryota > Metazoa > Chordata > Mammalia > Carnivora > Mustelidae > Taxidea > Taxidea taxus. The sequence continues at coordinate 362 of RCUC01169877.1, forward strand.
AGGATTCTGCTTTTGGGGGCTAAATCAGCTATCTCATATTTAATGTCCTTTGTTATTTCTCCTTTCTTGTTCTGTTTGTACTTTATGTCATTTTAAAAATCACCTTTCGTTTAGTGGGTTTTTAAAAGGACAAGAGGGATAAATGCATGTGTTTAATATGCTTTCAGTAGATAAGCCCTTTATTGTATTTTGTTTGATTTCTGTTCTACTTTTCTACTCTGAATATGATGTTCACCTTGTTTATAAGTTTCTTTGTGTTTAATTTCATGAATGTAAAAATATGTCTTTACTTTTTTCTGTTCTTTTTTAAAAATCTGGTATATTGAAGATAATCATTCTCTTTATTCATGCCCGTGATAAGCATGTGATTACATGCTTAACTAAACCTATAGATCTAAGCTTATCAAATTCAGGATGAAAAGCAATTTTCAAGTTACTTCATGAAAGATATAAAATTGACAAATATATATCAATACTGACTTATCTTCATTCCTGCAATGATATCCCTGGGTTCCTCTTTGGTTCTGAAATTTTTGTTTCTATTTACTTCATTACTACATTTTGTTTTGTACCCAAACTTTCCATAATGACTTCCAATTACTTTGTTCCACTACATTAGAAATATGGTAAGCAAATGATAACTGATTTTTACTGATCACTTTTTTATTTATCTACATACTATGCTAAGTAATTTCCATTTGTTAATATAGTTAATCTTTGAAATAACTCTATGTTAGGTATTATTTTTATTTTTTTAGAAATAAGAAAATTTACACACAGAAAAGTTATGTTACTTACCCAAGTTTTAGCCACAAGAACTTGTGCAACGTTATATTAGTAGAATGTTAATTCAAAAACAGTATAAATATGTATATATGCATCAACATACTTGCAATTAAGAAAATGTGAGAATTTTTATTTTTTAATTATGTGTTTGTTATATTTTTATATACCATATTACTAAACATAAAATATATTTAAAATAAATATATTGCAACAGAAGGGTTTAATATAATCAATATCATTTAAATGTGTTTTCTATGTATGTAACAATTCCAAAGTAAATAAATTAATTGAAGATAACACAAGTGAAGATAACATAGAAGTGGTTACTTACTTTCGATTTCACAAGAATCCTGTAGGACTGATCTACCTGTTCGGTCACAGGATAATTTTCTTGTACAGGAGAAAAATTAATTTTATTATTCTTTATTTGATAAAGCATATGCTCATATGCAACTGCAGATTCCAATGGCTCAATGCCATAACTGACATTCTGAAACAGCAATAATCCCCTAGGTATTTAAACACATAAAAAAGAAATTAAAAGATAATTTGGACTACCTGCTGAGAATGTAAATCAACATTAAATAAAAAACATTTTATAGGAATTTAACAGTGATCTTTGTGGCCTAATATCTAAGAATCATTTCTTCTTACTTGTGTAAACTTTGAAACACAATTTTATAGCTTCTTCTATTATGGGATTTAGAAGTCATTGTGGTGCTAGTGTGGCTATGACATGTGAATAATTCTTCATGCTAGTGGAAGATTTTCCTGCATAAGTTTTATGACTGCCAGCCTAAGACGGAGACAAAGAGAATAGGAAAAATGATAAAGTGAGGAGGAGAAAAGGAAAGTATATGAGAAGAAACACAATCTAAGTCTCTATTTTCTTTGTCTTCGCTCTATCCTTCAAGATGTTTCTAAAAATTAAAGGATCACACAAGATTTTCAATCATGCACATCGCTAGAACATTACCTGAGTCCAGAACAGGTGCTGAGTGTCACAAGTGATTTTGGAACCTCTGCAGCATATCCTTGATAAAGGCAATGGCCCTAAACAGGAGTATACAAAGATACACCCATGAGTTATTTGGTTTTTTTTTTAAGTTTTTATTTAAATTCCAGTTGACTACACAGTATAATATTAGCTCCAGGTGCACAACACAGTCATTCAACATATCCATACAACACCTGGTGCTCATCACAAAAAAATGCATCAATGATTTGAAAATAAGTTTTTCGTTTATCCTTACTTCTTATATATCATCAAGCATTTAGATTTAGCCATTACCATTATTATCTACCAGATATTCCATTATCTACAATCTCTTCTTCTTAAACATTTTTGCCTAAGAAGTCATGACCCCTATCCCTCCCCAAATAATTCCTGCTTTAATTTTAAATATTTGACAAACAACTTCCTTATCTGTATCTTTTCTCTCTCAGCCACATTTCTTAAATGTATAGTTTATAACTACTAACTTGGTTTAATTCACAGCATTAATTTGACTTCAAATATGAACACTTCACTTTTTTTTTCAAGTTACCCAAAAGTATCTTAACTGAAATTTCTTCATTTTTTTTCTCTTTAGTATCTCACCAAGCTGATCAACTTTAGTTCAAGCTCTCCTCCCCATGTACTTTTTTTCACAGCATTAATATTCCCAGGTTTTCCCCTAATAATCTTTTTCAGTAAATATTCCTTTCTCTTTCCTTAAAAGTCTAGTGATATCTACAGTCAGTCCTGTTCCTTTACTAATGCTGCGCTATGAAACTTTAGCTTCATCACATTCTTTCCTATGAATTTGTTTCAATGTTAATATTATACAATATTAGCTGTGATACATATTATTTCCATCAGTTCCAGATAGTAAATTTCCTAAATGAAAGAGAACCAGCAAAAACAGAGTGAGAGAGAAGTGCACTGACATCCAGTGGCTAGAGTACAGCCAGAAGAAATGTTGTCCATCTCACTGATCCTTCATCATCTGACCCCACCTCGCAGGACAAGTTGGCCCAAGTAAGCATCTCTTACCACTACAGGCTGCAATAGCAGAAGTGCTGTAGAGCCAGAAGAGCAAAGCTCAACAGAATAATATTAAAAGCTATAAGAAAGCTACATTGTCATTGGAACAACACAACACACTAAATCTAAACTTAAACTGGGTCACTGCTTCAAAAACAGAAGATTTAAGCATCAAGGATACAAGTGAACATCACCAACTGTACCAAGAACCAAAAAAATCACAATAAAAATGAGAAAAGATAACCAAAGCTACATTGTCATTGGAACAACACAATACACTAAATCTAAACTTAAACTGGGTGACTGCTTCAAACAGAAGATTCAAACATCAAGAATACAAGTGAACATCACCGACTATACTAAGAACCAAAAAAAAAAATCATAATAAAAATGAGAAAAGACAACAAATATTGAGATAAGCCACATGCTGGAACTATCAGAGAAAGATTTTAAAGCAACCATGGAAAATTGCTTCAATGAACCATTATAAATTATCTTGAAACAAATGACAGAACAGAAATAAAAGCCATAAAAAAAAGTATTAGAACTAAAAAATGTATACACAGAAAACAAACCTCTGGATGGGCTCAAAAGAAGACTGGAGATGACAAAGGATATAATCAGTGAACTTGAGGACAGATAAGTAGAATTTACTCAATATATAAAACAGAGAAAAATGGGCTAATAAAAGACATAGAACCTCAATAAACTATAGAACAATATCAGATATAAAATATATATCAGAATCCAAGAAAGAAAACAGAAAGAATGTGGAGTTGAAAAGTACTTAAGGAAACAAAGGCTGAGGGGTGCCTGGGTGGCTCATTCAGTCAGTTCAGGTCATGATCGAGGGGTCCTGGGATCAGGCTAGCAGGACGGGAAGTCTGCTTCACCCTCTCCCACTGCCACTCCCCCACCCAACTCATATGCTCTCTCTCTTCCTCTCTCAAATAAGTAAATAAAAATCCTTAAAAAAAAAAGGAGAAAGAAAGAAAGGCTGAATTTCTGGTCAGGAAGAATGGAGTAAGAAGCCCTGCGCCCTCCATCATGGAACTAATTTACCAATTCAGCAACAATTCATGGACAAATTCCTTTTATGATTAATCAGAAATTACTTGAAAGGCACACCCTAGGAGAATGCAAAATCAAATTTACAAAAGCCCATAAGAAGATTCGGTGTACTTTGCACCAGGGACACTGCCCAGAGCACTGCCATATAATCACAAACAGACTCTCTGGCTCCAGCTTGCCAGCTTGACCGGGGGAGGAAAGGTGTTTGTTGACATGTCAATTGCCCCAACTGTTCTGAGAGGGCTACCCCAAAACTAGCATCTGTATGACCAGTCTATCACCTGAGTCCTGATAAGTTCAGCACAGTCTTAGCCACCCAAGTAAAACGGAGGTATTGATTTGGTCTAGTACAAGTCATTTATTTGCAATCCCCACAATTCAGCATGGAGTGAGTGAATGAAAAACCCTAGCTTTCTGCTTGTCACTGGAAAAGGAAAAAGTTGATCCATGCTTGTAGTGCCTCCAAAACTGCCCATAGATTTAGCATCTGTCTCATGAATCCTGGAGCACTGATAGATCTGGCAGAATCTAATTGCCTGAAAGAGACCAGAGGAAGCAGCTTGGAATGGTAGACACTATTGATCCTCCCTCCTGTCTAGCACAGAGAAAGCAGGAAAAAAAAAAAACATGGGTATCTGCTTCTCCCTGGAGAGAGAAAAAGTTAGCAGAATCCCCCAAAATCAATGGCAAGGCTGATCTGGGGAATCTGGGGAATCCACAAGTCCAGGTGGTGAAGACTGGGAGAACTGACTGCTTTGACTATGAGCCAACAACAAAACAGTGAGTTAAGTAAAATGAAGAATCAGGAAAAGATATTTTAAACAAAGAAACAAGATGAATTTCTAGAAAGTGAACTTATTGAAATAAACTTAAATGATTTACTGTCTGGAGAATTAAAAATAACTCTCACAAACTTCTAACTATAAAATAAGTAATGGGATGTAATATACAACACAGAAACTACAGTTAATAATACTGCATTGCATATTTGAAAGTTACTAAGAGAAGATATCTTAAAATTCAGTAACTCTATGGTAAGGGATTAACTAGACTATGCTGATCATTTCACAGTATACACAAATATTGAATCATGTTGAACATGTGAAATGAATATAAAGTTAATGTCAATTATATCTCAATAAAAGAACTCTCATAAAGATACTCACTGAGGTCAAGAAAGCAATGCACAAACTGAGAATTTCAAAAAAAGAAAAATACACTATAAAGTTTCAACAGCAGACAAGATCAAGCATAAGAAAAAATAACTGAACTCGACAAGTCTGAGTAACAAAAAGAGAAGAGACTAAAAAAGTGAAAAAAAGCTTAAAAGACTTGGAACACTACCAGGAAAACTATTCACATTATAAAGTTCAGAAGGAAAGGAAGGAGAAAGAAAGGAATAACTCTATGACATAATAGAGGTGTTAGCTAATACTAAAGTGGTAATCATATTGCAACATATGAATGCATCAAATCAACACACTGTACACCTTAAAGTTAAATATTACCTGTTAATATATCTCAATTTAAAAAACAGCTTGTTCAAATAAATAATGGCTAAAGCTCCCCAAACCTATACAAGGAAATGGATATCCACTTTCAAGAGCTCAAAACACCAAATAAAATGGTTCTAAAGAAATCCCCATGCAGATATAATATAATAAAATTGTTAAAAGTCAAATGTAAATAGAGAATTTTGAGAGCATCAGGAGAAAGTGATTTGTCACATGTGATGGAACAGCCTTAAGAATTTCCATGGATTTTTCAGCAGAGACCTGGCAAGCCTGAAGGAAGTGAGATAATATAGTCAAAGTGCTGACAGAAAATAAAGTCAACCAAAAATATTATGCCCTGCCAAACTAAAGAAGTGAAGAGACTGGTTTATAGTTACACATATAAGGAACTTGGAAGCTACCACTCCATGCTACCTATAGGTAAAAAGCTTAACAAACCAAAAAATCAACAACATTTCTTAGCTCTGGAATAGGGGTGAGGAAACAGAGCAAACCACAGACCCCAAGATTGTGGAGGTGGGCAGGAGAACAAAGGGAGTTACAGTTTACTGAAGCAGAACTAGTAAGAAGTGCTGCTGGAAATTATGCTAGGGTATTTAATCCTCACAGTTATTGAAGAAATGCTAGACAATCAGTGTGGATAACACTGAGAAATAAAAATTTCAGAGAACCCCTAACAAGGTCCCCAGAGTTTTGTGACATTTACATCCAGAAGTTTGGCCAACATGCCATAATAAATATCAGAGAAAAATCCCTCATGCTTTCAGTAAGGGGATGAGAAAAGGGACCATTTTGAAATACATCAGAGCATTCTGTTCTTAATAAGGCCTGATTTCAATGGTATCATTTAAATAAAGACTAACTTGCTGGGAAATTATCAAAGCCTAACTGACATAGGGAAGGGAAATACCCAAATCCAGCCCACTCAGACCATTTTGTCCCACCCAGAGAGGAAGGAAAAAAAAAAAACTCAGAAAGTCTTGTGTTGTGCACAGTTCAGAGGCATAGGCCAAGTAAAAATTTGGGGCTTAATCACAGAATTACAGAACATGCCCTCTCTCTCCATACCTCACTGGTACATTACTGAAAGCATATTTATAGCAGTTTCTTTTACCAGGTACATACATCATGTCCTGCTATCCAAAAAATGTCAAAGGAAAAAAACACAATTTGGAAAGATAGAGCAAGCATCAAAATGAGACATGGCAAGAATGTTGGAATTATCAAATTGAGAATTTAAAACAACAATTAATTATTGTTATGCTAAAGGCTCTAATGGATACATTAGACACCATGCAAGAACAGATGAGCAATGTAATCATAGAGATAGAAATCCTGAGAAAGAACCCAAAACAAATGCTAGAGATCAAATTAAGAAAAAAAAAAAAACTAAAACAGAAATGCAGAAATGAAGGGTGCCTTTGATGGTCTGGTAGATAGAAGTGGCTAGGGAAAGAATATCTGAACTTGAGGATATATCAACAGAAACTTTAAAATCTAAAAAGCAAGAAAACACAGAATATATATGGGACACTACAAAAGCCGTAGCATACACATGATTGGAATATCAGAAAGTGGAGAAAAGGAGAAAGGAATGAAATATCTGAAACAATAATCCTGAGAATTTCCCCCAATTAATGTCAGACACCAAACCACAGATACAGAAAGCTCATAGAACACTAAACAGAAAAAATTAAAAAAAAAAAAAAACCAACTATATCTTGGCATATCATTTTCAAATTACAGAAAATCAAAGATTAAAAAAATCTTAAAAGAAGCCAGAAGGGGGAAAACCTTGCCTACAGAGGAGCAATAGTTAAAAATCATAAGATTTCTCTTTATAAGTCATGTGTACAAGAAGGGACCAGAGGGAAATATTTAAAGCATTGAGAGGGGAGGAAAAAAAAAATATCAACCTAGAATCCTATACCCTGCAAAATTATCCTTCAAAAGGGAAAATGTAAAGATTTTATGAGATAAAAATTGAGGGAATTTGTTTTTGAAAAAATTCTGTATAGAAATGGAAAATGATATAGATCAGAAACTTAAATCTCCATAAGGAATATGACAGTAAAATAAAAACTTTTATTTTTCTTATGCTTAACTGATATAATTGTTCATATAGTAGCAACAATGTATTTAACTACATATGCTTATGTAGATACCATATGTAAAATATACATTTTATATTATATACTTCACATATATATTTATATTTTATATTACATACAGATTACATATACATTTATGTTTTATATTACATATTTCACTTATAAATATGAAATTGTTACATATTTATTTATGTATTTATATATTTACATGTATTATATATGCTTATATGTACTCATATATTTATATATATGTGAAATTATATATCATACTTCACATAGATATATTTGCTTATATATAAGGAGCAATGATAGAAGGGATGGAAGGGAAAAACTAGGATTATTTTTTATTACAAAGGACTCACATTACCTGTGATATGTTCTAGTGTTACTTTGAAGTGGACACAACTGAATTTAGCAACATCATCAATCAACTGGATATAACTGACAGCTACAGACTACCTCATCCACCAGTAGCAGAATACACATTTTTCTCAAGTTCATATGGAACATTCACCAAGACAGACATTCTGAGCCATAAAAAAAACCTTAACAAACTTCAAAGAATAGAAATCATACAATGTCTGCTCTCAGACCACTGTGGAATTAAACTATAAAAAAATAACAAGAAGATCGCTGGAAAATCCCAAACACATGAGATTAAAGACATGCTTCTAAAGGAAACTTAGATCAAAAAAGAAATCTCAAAATAATTTTAAAATATTTTTAACTAATGGAAATAAAATACAGCTTTTCAAAATTTGTGGGATGCAGCAAAAATAGTGCTTAGTGGGAGGTTTATACCATTTAATGCATATATTAAAAAAGAAGAAATACCTAAAATCAACAATCTAAGTCTCCACCTTACATAACTAAAAAAAGAAGAGCAAATTAAATACAAAGTAAACTGAAGAAAAAAAATAAGAATTAGTGTAGAAACCAATGACACTGAAAACAGGAAAATGAACGAAACCAAAAGCTGGTTCTTTGAAAATATCAATATAATTAATGCATCTTTAGCCAGGAAACTAAGTAAAAATAAGAACACTAATTACTAATAATCAGAATTAAAAAGTTGGCATAACTACAGTTCCCAAAAATATTAAAAAGACAATAAAAGAATATGATGAACTCCATACCCACAAATTTGAAAATGTAGATGAAATGGACCAAATTGTCATACTTCATACTGATGAAATACACAATGTGGGGTGACTGGGTGGGTCAGTCAGTTAAACTTCTGCCTTTGGCTCAGCTCATGATTCCTGGGATCAAGTCCCACATCAGCTCTCTGCTCAGCAGGAAGTCTGATTCTCCCTCTCACTTTCCCTATGTGTTCTCCTTCCCTCCCTCTCTCTTTCTCTCTGTCAAATAAATAAATAAATCTTTTTAAAAACAAAATATGCAATCTGAATGGGTCTATATTTAATAGAGAAATCAAATCAAAAATTAATAATCTTCCAAAATAGAAAGTACAATAACCAGATGTCAATGACCAGATTCATTCATTGTTGAATTCTTCCAAAACATTTAAGGAAGAAATTATACCAATTCTTTACACACTCCTTCAGAGTATAGATGCAGAGGGAATATGTCCTAACCTATTCTCTGAGGACAGGATTATCCTAATACCAAAATGAGACAAAAATATTAGATGAAAAGTTCAGACCAATATCTCTCATGAATATATATGCACAAATCCTCAACAAAATTAGCACATCAAATCCAACAATAAATAAAAAGAATTATAAACCACAACTAACTTGGATTTATCTCATGTATGCAAAGCTGGTTCAACATTCAAAAATGAAGCAATGTAAGCAATCACAGCAACAGGTTAAAAAAGAAAAATCAGTAAAATCAGTAATGTTTTAGGAAACAAAATCAATATATAAAAATCAGTTGTGATTCTATACAGTAACTATCTGAGAAATTAGAAAAGAAATCCCATTTACAACAGCAACCAAAAGAATAAAAGAAGAATACATTTAACAAGGGAGTTGAAAAGACCTATACAATGATGAAAGAAATTGATGAAGACACAATAGTAAGATATCCTGCATTCACAGATTGGAAAAATTAATATTAAGTGTTCATGCTACCTAAAGCAATCTACAAATCCAGTGAAACCCCTAATTCACTGGCATTTCTCACAGAACGAGGAAAATAATCTCAAAATTCTTATGGAGCCACATAAGACCCCAAATAGCCAAAGCAATCTGGAGAAAGCTGAGGTATCACAATTCCTAATTTCAAACTCTAAGAAAAATTTATAATAATTAGGAAAGTATGATATCGGCTTAAAAGCCAGCAGATAGACCAATAGAACAGAATTAAGAGCCAAGACACATATCTACACATATAACATCAACTAATCTTTCACAAGGGTGCCAAAAATACACAATGGGGAAAGATAGTCTCTAATAAATGGTGCAAAAAAACTAAATATCTACAAACAAAATAACACCACTTGCAAAAATTAACTTGAAATGGAATAAAGACTTAAATATATGATGTGAAACCATAAAACTAGAAGAAACATAAGAAAAAGCTCCTTGATGTTAGTCTTAGCAATCATTTTTTGGATTGAGGATTTGACATTGAAAGCAAAAATTTTTAAATGAACAGCATCAAACTAAAAAGCTTTGCACAGCAAAGGAAGCAATCAACACATCAAAGAAGGCAATCTACATAACAGGAGAAATATGTGCAAACCACTTATTTGATAAGGGGTTAACCAAAATATAAGAGAAACATATATAATTCAATAGCAGAAAAAAAAATAATCCATATACAAAATGAGCAAAGGACCTGAAAAGATACTTTCCAAAAAAGATACATAAATGGCCAACAGATAGATTAAAAAGTGCTCAACATCACTAATCAGGAAATTCAAATCAAAATCACAATGAAGTATCACTTCATACCCAATAGGATGGCTTTTTATCAAAAAGACAAGAGATAACAAGTATTGGCATGGATGTGAAGAAAACGGAACCACAGTACACGGTCAGTTTTAAGAATGTAAATGAGTATAATCATTATGGAAAACAATATGGAGATCCCTCAAAAAATTAAAAATAGAACTAAAATGATTCAGCAATCCCACTTCTGGATACATATCCAGAAGAAAGGAAAACAGTTTCTCAAATAGATATCTGAACTCATATTCATTGCAGGATTAATCACAATACTCAATTTATGTGGAAACAACTTAAGTGTTCAAGGATGGGTGAATGGGTATAGAAAATGTGATATATATGAATATTATGCACCTATGAGAGAGAAAAAAATCTTGCCATTTGCAACAACATGGATGGACCCAGAGGACATTGTACTAAGTGTAATTAGCCAGAATACAAATGTTATATGATCTCACTAAAGTGTGGAATCTAAAAACAAAAAGTTAAAAGAAAATAAATAAATAAAAATAAAAACAAAAAGTTGAACTCATCGAAACAGAGTAGAATGGTGGTTACCTGGTGATTGGGAAAATGGAGAAATGCTATTCAAAGGGTATAAGCCTTCAGTTACAAGATGAATCAGCTCCGGGGATCTAATGTATAGCATGGTAGCTGCAGTTAATAATACTGTGTTATATACCTAAAATTTACTGAGAGTAAACCTTAAGTGTTTTCAACACACACACACACACACACACACACACACACACACACACAAAGTGTATGTATGTGAGCCATATTTGTACATTTTATATACAATTTTATTTGTAAATTATACATCACAAAGCTAGACAAATTTTAATTTAAATTTTAAAAAATTAAAATATCAACGAAATACCACTCTACAGGCATGCCTCAGTGGCTCAGTCGTTACGCATCTGCCTTCCGCTCAGGTCACAATCCCAGGGTCCTGGGATGGAGCCCCCCATTGGGCTCCCTGTTGGGCAGGGAGCCTATTTCTCCCTTTCCCACTCCCCCTGCTGGTGTTCCCCCTCTTTTGCTGTGTCTCCCTCTCTGTCAAATAAACAAATAAAATCTTTAAAAATAAATACCACTATACAATTATTAAATTGCCCAAAATCTGAAGAACTGATAACCACAAATCCTGGCAAGTGTGTGGAGCAACAAAAACTCTCATCTGTTGCTAGTAGGAATGGAAAATGGTAGAGTCATTTTGAAAAGAATTTGGAGAGCTACTTACAAAGATAAACACACTCAACATGTGATCCAGCAATCTCGTTCTTTTTATTTACCCAAAAGGGCTGAAAAGTTAGGTTCTCACAAAAACCTGAAAACATAGCTTATAGCAGCTTTATTCATAATTGTCAAAGCTCAGAAGCAATACAGACGTCTTCAGTAGGTGAATGGATTAATAAACTGTGGTACATCCAAACAATAGATTATGCTTCAGTCCTAATAATAATGAACTATCAAGTCATGAAAATATATGGAGGAATCTTAAATGCACATTATCATGTAAAAAAGGCCAATCTGAAAGGATTTTTATGGTATGATTCCAACTATATGAGATTCTGGAAAAGGCAATACTATGAAGACAGTAAAAAGAGGAGTAGTTCTCAGAGTGAGGGGAGGACAGAAGGTTGAATAGGTGGAGCACAGAAGATGTTGAGGGTAGTGAAACTATTCTGTATAATGTTACAATGGTGACACATGTCATATGTTTGTGCAAACCCATGAAATGTACAAAACCAAAATTAAACCATAATTTAAACTGTGGACTCCAGGTAACTGTGACATGATCATGCATCTAATTGTAATAAATATACCACTGTGGCTGGGGATGTCACTAACAGCAGAGGCTAAGAACATGTGGGTCCAGGGGATATCTAAAACTGTCTGTACCTTCCTCTTAATTTTGCTGTCAACCCAAAACTGTTCATAAAAAAAGAAAAATTAGGCCTTTTATTTTGTCTTAATTTATATTTATTTATTTTTTATTTTTCAGTGTTCCAGAATTCATTGTTTATGCACCACACCCATTGCTCCATGCAATATGTGCCCTCCATAATATCACCACCAGGCTCACCCAACCTCCCATCGCCCTCACCTCTGAAACCCTGTTTGTTTCTCAGAGTCCACAGTCTTTCATGGTTCGACTCCCCCTCCAACTTCCCCCAACTCACTTTCCATCTCCCCATGTCCTCCATATAATTCCTTATGCTCCACAAATAAGTGAAATCATATGATAATTGACTCTCTCTGCTTGATTTATTTCATTCAGCATAATCTCTTCCAGTCCCGTCCATGTTGATACAAAAGTTGGGTATTCATTCTTTCTGATGGAGGCATAATACTCCATAGTATATATGGGCCATATCTTCTTTATCCATTTGTCCATTGAAGGGCATCTTGGTTCTTTCCACAGTTTGGCAACCGTGGCCATTGCTGCTATGAACATTGGGGTACAGGTAGCCCTTCTTTTCACTCCATCTGTACCTTTGGGGCAAATACCCACTAGTGCAATTGCAGGGCCATATGGTAGCTCTATATTTAATTTCTTAAGGAATCTTCAAACTGTTTCCCAAAGTGGCTGCACCAAGTTGCATTCCCACCAACAGTGTAAGAGGTTCCCCTTTCTCCACAACCTCTCTAACACTTGTTGTTTACTGTCTTGTTGATTTTGGTCATTCTAACTGGTGTAATGTGGTATCTCAATGTGGTTTTGATTTGAATCTCTCTGATGGCTAATGATGATGAACATTTTTTTCATGTGTCTGTTAACCGTTTGTATATCTTCTTTGGAGAAGTGCCTGTTTATGTCTTCTGCTCATTTTTTGACAGGATTATCTGTTGTGCATGTGTTGAGTTTGAGGAGTTATTAGTAGATCTTGGATATCAGCCCTTTGTCAGTAGTGTCATTTGCGAATATCTTCTCCCATTCTGTGGGCTGCCTATTTGTTTTGTTGACTGTTCCTTTGCTGTGCAGAAGCTTTTGATCTTGATGAAGTCCCAAAAATTCATTTCCTCTTTTGTTTCCTTTGCCTCTGGAGACATATCTCAAAAGAAGTTGCTGTAGCTGATGTTGAAGAGGTTACTGCCTATGTTTTCCTCTAGAATTCTGATGGATTCCTGACTCATGTTGAGGTCTTTTACCCATTTCAAGTTTATCTTTGTGTATGGTGTAAGAGAATGGTTGAGTTTCATTCTTCTGCATGTGGCTGTCCAATTTCCCAGCACCATTTATTTTTTTCTTTTTTAAAGATTTTATTTATTTATTTGTTAGAGAGAGGAAGCACAGGCAGACAGAGGCAGAGGGAGAAGCAGGCTCCCTGCCGAGCAAGGAGCCCGATGTGGGACTTGATCCCAAGACACTGGGATCATGATCTGAGCCGAAGGCAGCCGCCCAACCAACTGAGCCACCCAGGCGTCCCCCCAGCATCATTTATTAAAGAGACTATCTTTTTTCCACTGGATATTTTTCCTGCATTGTCAAAAATTTGACCATAAAGTTGAGGCTCCATATCTGGGCTCTCTACTCTATTCCCCTGGTCTATGTGTCTGTTTTTGTGCCAGTACCATGCTGTTTTGGTAATCATAGCTTTGTAGTAAAGCTTGAAATCAGGCAACATAATGCCCTCAGGTTTGTTTTTCTTTTTCAACATTTCCTTAGCAATTCGGGGTCTTTTCTGGTTCCATACAAATTTTAGGATTGTTTGCTCCAGCTCTTTGAAAAATGCCCATGGAATTTTGATTGGAATGGTGTTGAAAGTATAGATTGCTCTAGGCAGTACAGACATTTTAACAATGTTTATTTTTCTGACCCATGAGCATGGAATGGTCTTCCATCTTTTGTGTCTTCTTCAATTTCTTTCATGAGGGTTCTGTAGTTCCTTGAGTACAGATCCTTTACCTCTTTGGTTAGGTTTATTCCCAGGTATCCTATGGTTCTTGGTGCTATATAGTAAATGGAATTGATTCTCTCATTACACTTTCTGTATTTTCATTGTTAGTGTATAAGAAAGCAACTGATTTCTGTGCATTGATTTCATATCTTACATTACTGAATTGCTGTATGAGTTTTACTAGTTTGGGGGTGGAGTCTTTTGGGTTTCCCATATAAAGTATCATGTCATCTGCAAAGAGAAAGAGTTTGACTTCTTCATTGTCAATCTGAATACATTTTATTTCTCTTTGTTGTCTGATTGCTATTGCTAGGACTTCTAATAGTATGTTGAACAAGAGTGGTGAGAGTGGGCATCCCTGTCATGTTCTTGATCTCAAAGGAAAGGCTGTCAGCTTTTCCCCATTGAGGATGATATTCACTGTGGGTTTTTCATAGAGAGGTTTTACAAAGTTGAGGAATGTTCCCTCTAACCCTATACTTTGAAGCGTTTTAATCAGGAACAGATGCCATATCTTGTCAAATGCTTTTTCTACATCAACTGCGAGGACCATATGGTTCTTCTCTCTTCTCTTATTGATTTTTTCTATCACATTGATTTGCAAATATTGAACCACCCTTGCATCCCATGAATAAATCCCACCTGGTCATGATGGATAATCATTTTAATGTACTGTTGGATCCTATTAGCTAGGATCTTGTTGAGAATCTTAGCATCCATATTCATCAGGGATATTAGTCTGAAATTCTCCTTTTTGGTGGGATTTTTTCCTGGTTTGGGGATAAGGGTAATACTGGCTTCATATAAAGAGTCTGGAAATTTTCCTTCTGCTTCAATTTTTTGAAACAGCTTCACGAGAATAGGTATTACTTCCTCTTTGAAAGTTTGGTAGAATTCCCCAGGGAATCTGTCAGGTCCTGGGCTCTTGTTTTCTGGGAGATAAAATTAGGTCTTTTAAAAAAAAGACTTTCCCAGCCAAAACTGAGGTAATCTTACCACTACATCTACATTACAAGAAATATGAATAGGAGTTCTTCAAATTGAAAGAAAAGGGTGCTAAGCAGCAATATAAGCATATAAGATTGAAAGCCACTAGTAAAGGTAAATATATAGAAAATGCTGAAAAAAAAAAGAAAATGCTGAATACTAAATTAATATGATAGTGTGTAAATCACTTTTAATTCAAGTATAAACGTTAAGACAAAAATATTAAAAATAAACATAACTAAAATGTTAGAAGATACACAATATGAAACAATGTAAGTTGTGACATTAAAAACACAAAATGAATGTGAGGGAGAGTAATAAAATTGCAGATTTTCATATGTGGTTGAAATTTTTGTCAGAAATTTTTGAAATTTTGTCAGCTATTATAGCCATATGACATTTCACATAAGCACCATGGTAACCAAAATGAAAATACCAATATAATTTACACAAAAGAAAAAGGCCAAAATATCAAAACATACTTAAAAAAAATTCAATGGGGCGCCTGGGTGGCTCAGTGAGTTAGGCCGCTGCCTTTGACTCAGGTCATGATCCCAGGGTCTTGGGATAGAGCCCTACATCAGGCTCTCTGCTAGGTAGGGAGCCTGCTTCCCCATCTTTCTCTCTCTCTTTGCCTGCCTCTCTGCCTGCCTGTGATCTCTCTGTCAAATAAATAAATTAAATATTTTTTTTTAAAAAATTCAATGAAACACAATAGAAGAGAGCAAGAGAAGAAAAGACAGACAAAACAACTACAAAACAAATACCAGACAATTAACAAGTGACAATAGTAAATAACCTCCTTAACAATAATAACCTTAAATGTAAATGGGTTAAACAATACAATCAAAAGACATAGTAAGAGTATTGAATGGGAAAAAAGGCAGTATCCAACTACAGGCCATCTGAAGGAAACTCCCTTCAGATTTAAGGACACATAGTCTGAAAGAGAAGGCATAAAAACAGATATATTCCAAGCACATGACAACCATAAGGGGGCAGAAGTGGTTATACTGGTATCAGATAAAATAGACATTATGCCAAAACTGTCACAAGCATCAAATAAGGACATTTTATAATGATCGAAGTGTCAATTCGCCAGTAAAATCACCTCCCACCGCTTAGGATGGCTATTATCATACAAATAACTACAAGTGTTAGTGAAGATGCGGAGAAAGTGGAACTATTGCACACTGTTAGTGGAAATACTACATGGTGCAGTTGCTATTGAAAACAGTATGGGGACTACTCTAAAATCCAAAAATAAAACTACCTGATCTTGAGATGTCAGTTCTGGGTAGTTACCAAAAGGATTGGAATGAGGACCACAAGGAGATACTGGATCTCCTATGTTCACTGCCCCACTCACTATCCATAATACCCAAAATGTGGGAACAACTTAACCAGACATTAGCAGATGAGTGGATTTAAAAAAAAAAAATGCAGCACACATTCAATGGAATACTCTTCAGTCTTAAAAAGAAGCAAGTTCTATAACATGTGATAATAACATGGAGGAACCCTGAAGACGTCATGCTAAGATATTTTAGTCACAAAGTCAGTCACGGAAAGACAAGTACTGTATGATTTCATTTAAAAGAGACATCTAAAATAGATTCATACCATCAGAGAGTGGAATGGTGGTTGCCATCAGTTGGAGAGAAAGAGAAATAAGGAGTACTAACTAATGGGCACAACATTTCAGTCAAGTGAGATGAGTAAGCTCTAGGGTCTTCTTTAAAACACCCTACTATAATTAACAAAAATTTTTACTTAAAATTTATTGATGGTACAGCTCATATTTAAGTATTTTTAGCACAAGAAAATGAAATACAAATTAAAAATATGAAAAAAAATAATACTGAAAACTTCACAACAATGATGGCTGACATATAAACATTTAGATTCCAGAAGCTAAGCAAACTGCAAAGAGAATGGGCCCAAAGTAACCCACAATAAATCGGTTATCATAATTAAAATAAAAGCAATAAAAATATCTTCTGAGTAACCAGAAAGAAATGTCACCTAACCTATAGGGGAACACCAACTTGAATGACAGCAGATCTCACATCCAAAGGAATGAAGACTAAGAAGAAACACCACAGAAATTTTCAACTGCTCAAAAGTACAAACATGAACTCTATATCTGGCAAATTCACCTTTTAAGAATGGAGAAAGAGAAAAGAGACTTTCTCAAAAAAAGGAAAACTAGATTTTATCACTAGCACACATAACCACTAAAGAATGTGAAAAAGAAACTCCAAAAAACAAAGGTAGTAATATCACATGAAGGCCTGGAGCATCATAAGGAATTGGGAAAACAGAATGGATTAAAGTGGTGGTAAACATAACAGGCAATCTTTTACCTCATGAGTTTCCTAAATCACACTTGGTGGTTGAAACAAAAATCATACAATATCATATGATAATTAATATATGTAAAGGAATTTTAATCAATTGTATTTTAAAAGTGCAGAGGATAAAGGAACCCAAACAGAAGTTATGGTTTCAATATTTTATTTAAATAGTTAAAAGTACCAAATAATACTAAGCTTTATTGTAAGTTCTATATGTATATTGTAATACCTACAGCAAACACTATGGAAACTATAATAAGGAAAATACTTTAAAACACCATAAATAAATCACGATGCAATCCTAAAAAATTTCCAAAGACCCAGAAGAAGGCAAGAAGAGATGAACAAAGGAATGAGAAATATAGAAAAAAAGAAGCCATTAGGGTTATGGCAAACAAAAACTCTAATATATCAATAATTACTTTAAATACTGTGAGTCAGAGGCGCCTGGGTGGCTCAGTGAGTTAAAGCCTCTGCCTTCGGCTCAGGTCATAATCTCATGGTCCTGGGATCGAGCCCCGCATCAGGCTCTCTGCTCATCAGGGAGCCTGCTTCCTCCTCTCTCTCTGCCTGCCTCTCTGCCTACTTGGGATCTCTGTCTGTCAAATAAATAAATAAAATCTTAAAAATAAATAAATAAATAAATAAATAAATAAATAAATAAATACTGTGAGTCAGGGTAAATATGAGAAAAAGAAACATACTATGGCTCAACTAAATACTTTTTTAAGAAACTCATTTCAAATATAACATAGGTAGACTGAAATTAAAAGAATGGACAAGTATATATCATGTGAGTATTCATAAAAATAAAGCAAAGAGGCTTTATTAATTTCACACAAAGTGGACTTACTGATAAAAAAAATCTACTTGGGACAAAGAGAATCATTACTTAATCAAAAAAGTATCAATTCATCCAGAAGGCACTGCAATCCTAAATGTATTAGGCATCAAAAACCAGAGCTTCAAAATACATGAAGCAAACATTGATACAACTGAAAGACCAAAAAAAAAAAAACCCACAATAATAAATGATGAATTCAATATGTATCATACAGCTATTGATAACATTAGACAGAAAATCAATAAAAATACAGAATTGAACAATAACATCAATCAATATGATCTATATGACATCTATGGAGAGCAGTATACACATTTTTCAACTACTCAAGAGCATTTATCAACACGTATAATATACTGGATCATAAAGCAAACCTTCACAAGTTTAAAAGAACTGAAATCATATAGGATATATTTTCTAACTATAAAGGAATCAAATAAGAAATCATCAGACAAGGACAACAGGAAAAATCTCCAAACATATGGGAACCGAACAACACACTTTTTAAAACTCCATGGGTCAAACAAGAAGCCTCAAAGGGAATTTTAAAAACATATATAACTGTATCAAAACAAAAATAAAACATACTGCTATAGGCTGAAGTTGAGCAGTGCTGAGCAGGAAATTTTTGTACTAAAATGCTTACAACAGAGAAGAGGAAAGGTCACAAATTGATAATACATTTTTCCCTCAACAAACTAGAAGAAAGAAACTCAAAGAAAGGTATAAGAGAGACAATCATAAACGTAAGAGCTAAATTTTATAACATTGAAATATGTCATAAAAGCAAGAAAAAGCTAGTTCTCCAATAAATTCAGTAAGCTGGAAAATCTCCAGCAGGACTAACAAAGAAGAGCCATAAAATAACAGCCATCATTGATGTCAGAAATAAAACAGTCCTGTAATAATTAAAAGGATAATAAGGGCAGTGACAAAATTACACCCCTAAATTCCACACCTGAGATAGAATGGACCAATTCCTTAAAAAAATACAAACCACCAAAATAATACATGTGAAACAGATAAACAAGATATTCCTATAACAATTAAACAAACTGAGTCAGTAATTAAAAATCTCTCTCTCTCTCTCTCTCACACACACACACACACACATATCCCCAGGCCTAGTAAAGAATTTTACCAAACAGCTTAAAAATTAGCATGTTTTTTATACAACATCTTCCAGGAAATAACACTTCCAGATTTATTTTATGAGGCCAGTATCACTCTACTAACAAAATTAGACAAAGTCAGTACAAAAAAAGAAAACCACAGACCAACATTTATCATGAACTTAAACAAAAAAAAATCCTCAAGAAATTTTTAGCAAATCAAACCCAGTCTGGATAAAAAGAGTTATCTGCAGGACCAAGTTGTAGCTTTTCTGGATATGTAGTACTATTTTAATATCTGAAAATCAGTGTAATCTGTCATATCAAGAGGCTAAAAAAGAAAAGTCATATGATCATATCAACTGATACAGAAAAGTCACATGATACAATTGAACACATACCCCTTGATGGGGGGTTTTCTAGATTAGCAATCTAGAAATAATTTCCTCAAATTTGTAAGTAATATATATTAAAAAAAACCCTACAGCTAACATTATCCTCAATGAAGAAAGAATAAATATTTTATGTTTATGTTTGTATCTATGAAGTCATTTAGTCTGAAATTTATATGAACAAGCAAAATACCTATGATAGTTTAAAATCTTGAGAAATAATAAAGTAGAAGGAATCACTCCATATAAATGCTTAATTTACAAGTAAATTATGGAAGACAGCATGATAGTGGCAGAAGTATAGACACATAGAAGAACTGAACAGAATAAGAACCCAGAAATATATTCACAAAAATATGCCCCACTAACTTTTCAACAAAGATGCAGGAACAATTCAATGAAGAACAGCCTTTTCTATCTATAATGTTCAAACAAATAAATGTACATCCTCAGTCAAAAATATAAACCTTGATCCAAATCTCACACTTTACACAAAATTATCTCAAAGTGGACATAAAATTAAATGTAAATAAAACTATAAAACTTTTAGGGGGAAAATGTAGAATCTTCAGGAACTAGGGATACATGGAGTTCTTAAGTTTGGTACCAAACCTCCATTCATAAAAGAAAAAGTTGATAAATTAACTCTCATCAAAATAAAAAATTTATAATCATTGAGAACCTTATGAACAAGATAGAAAGACAAATTACAGACTAGGAATAAATATTGACAAAACACATATCTGGCAAAGTACTTGTATTTGGAATATATAAACTGTTTAAAAATCACAATAAAAACCCAACCAATCAAATTAGAAAATGGGTATAGGACATTAATAGATATTTCATTTCATGAAAATATATTCAACATCACTGGACACTAGGGAAATGCAAATTAAAAATTACATGAAATATTACTACACATCTATCAAAATGACTAAAATTTTAAAAGATTTTAAATACTGATCAAATAGTTTAAAACATTCAGACCCTCCATCTTTCCTACATTGCCAGTGGAAATGTAAAATGGTACAGACACACTGGAAAATAGTTAAAAATTTCATTTAAAAAATAAATACATACTTGCCATATGACCTAGCAATCATATTCCCGGGCATGTACCCCATAAAATTAAAAAATTATGTCCACACAACAATTGGCACATGAATGTTCATAGAGGCATTACCTTAAATAGTTAAAGACTAAAAAAGGTAAAGGGTGAGAACATGTATACCTGATGTTTCTTTGTTGGGAATGTGATTATTTAGAAATTTAATTTCTTTTTTTAAAATGCATATTTTTAATTTAAATTTATTTATTTTTTCCCATTCAGTTTTCCCTCCCCCCCATTGTTCACTATTTCTTATGCTCTACTTATGAGTGAAACCATACGATAATTGTAATTTCCACCACTTCCTCCACTGCTGAGGTCTTATGACATCTCAATTAAAATGACTCTGTATTTAGGGTCTTATTCTTAGCTCCTTACCCCACTTTCTTTTCTTCTCAGACCCCTGCTAATACTTTAAACAACATTTTTGGATGAGAGATTCTGGAGTTCCAAATTTGAAAAGTAGTTGTCCTGTTCAATCTGCCTTCATAGTAATTGCCGCATTACATTTGGGCTTTTCTGATCTGTTTGCCCAATAATTCTTTGGGGAAGAAGGCATTCTTTTTCTTCCTGCCAAGTGTACCTTAATGATATAAAAAACATAAATCTACAGAGCATAAAAGAAAACTTACCTTTATAAATGAAGAATGTGGATACAATGTTCCTGATTTGTTGTATGCATACACCAAGAAATGTGGGTCTAAAAATGACCTAATTCAACCAAAGTAATAACATTTCATTGTAATAGTAACATTAACAAACACAGAATCATGAAATTAAAATTCACTTTCAATATTACAAGTTCAAATATCCAAAAATTAAATGGACCCCTCTTTCCATTATCTCATTGTCTTCTGATAGCATATTTTTTATATAAGAAAAAATATTAAGCAATATAATCTATAGCAGTAGGGATACCATAATGACATAGAATTATGTATACTAGAAACCAGGACTTCTAGATTCTCATGGCAAAGTCTTCTTTTAGATTCAACAATGAATAAATCTCATAGCATAAATATTTGCTAATTTTTTAATATTTTCTAAGAAGTAGCCACAGATTTATAAGAAATAAAAAAATATAATTGCTTTTTCCATTATTTTTCATGAAATTATACTGTGGTAAAAACAACCCCCAAATTCTCAAAGCTCAAAACAACAATGAATCTTCTTTACAAGTTTATTGCAGGTTCAGCTCCACAAAACTTCATTCTGGAACCTGGAAAAAGACATACCTCCTACTCCATGGAACCTATCTTTCTTGTAGCAAAAGGAGATAAGAAATTGTAGAAGCATACAATGTTCTTAAAGCCTTCGTTTAGAAGCAGAAGACTAGTGCTTTGCTCAGATTTCATAAGCTGCATGAACTCTACAGACAAGCCTCATCTAAATGGTACCAAAGTGTAATCTTCCTACAGAGAAGATAGTGATTGTTATGGAACAATCTGACCACGGTACTTATTGCTCAGAGACCACAGTATTTATTCCTGGGAGACTACATTTTCTCAAGGATTCCAAACACTAAGGGGCAGTTCAAGGCCAGAATCAAAGAGGGACTAGAGCATTCATGGAGTGTGCACATTCACGATCACTTCTCTTTTTCCAGACCTGCTTCATCTTCTCTCATTCCTGACAGCTCTTCCTTTCCACAATTCAAATAAGAAAACTAGAGAGCTTCCCAGACAAAACAAAACTTATTTATCAGCTCCAATTCCACATATATTCAAGGGCAATGCCAAATGGCCTGTGTTGCTTTAGGTACAAGCACTTGGAACATGGATTCTGGCCCAAGGGCAGAGCCACATTTTAGTAACTAAGCAAGACAATGGAGCTGGTGGAAATGGGAATCCAGAAGCATCTGCCAGGAAAATTCAACAGATTTTGACAAGCATAATTATAAAGATAAAACTTTAGTTTGCAAGCTCATTCACCTTGGGTCCCTTTTGCTTTTACACAAAACAACAAAAAGTCTGCCTTAATCAGTGAATTAATAGAAATACACATGACCACTCAATGGAAAAAAAAAATCCAATGTAAGGAAAATGAATAAAAGGGTAGAAGGCAAAACTTAAAAGTAATTTCCTAATGAAACTGAACCAAGAATTTGGTTAAAGAAAATAAACATTATTTCAAGAAAATTTAATAAGTTAAAAAGTTGATAAACTTTCAGAGAAGATTCTTTCACAGAAAAAGATACTCTGAAACCAAATGATGAACCTGAAACTAAAATAAATAATTCAAAAAATGTGTAAAAGAGAATTTGTTTGCAGAGAACAGAATTAGAGTCCTAGCCAATAAAAAGAACATATTTTGCTAGTAAAAAACACAGTCAAAATAAAGATTTGAAAATAGTTGGAGGAAAATCTATACTATAGAGTCCATAAGACTCAGGATGAAACCATAGATTTCTGTAAAACTTTTAAAAATATGTAGTGATTTAAAGCCAAAATGAAAAATTAAGGGATCTATTCAATTGTGAGAAGAAAATGGACATTTGCAGATATGCACAGATTCAGAAAACATGCCACCTGAAGAAAATGATCTGAAAATAATCTAAACAATACCTATGTCAGCATAAAATTGCAATAAAAGTAAAAAATACAAAGGAAGCAGTAAAAAAAACTTGGAAAATACAGCTGCTAAATAAGTAAACTGAAAGCATTGGATTTACATCTTAAATGTAAAAAGAATTTTAAAAATACTATAGGAATATTATAATACAAATTCAGGATGTGATAGACACAGTGAGGAATCAAATATTAGTATAATGATTATATGAATATTTCATTTTTGTAACAATAAATCCCACAAACAAGGGAAGAAGGCAATCCATAGGTTATACAGCATGTTTGCAACATATAGAAGAGATAAAGAATTAATATCTACAATGAACAAAAATTCCCACAAATTGGTCATGGGGAAAAAAAGAAAGAAAAGCAGAAAGGTAAGCCATAGATTGAAAATAAGTGACCCAAAACAAATGAATAAAAAATAAAATTGAAAAAACTGAAAAGCTTAGGAGAAGCAATTCAATTAGAATAGTCAGTAAACATTTGAAAAGATGCTATATATTATTAATAATCAGGACATATTAAAATAACAATAAAATGACATTTCTTATGCATTAACAAAAATAAGTGAGTGCAGATACTCTTTTTATTGAGAATGTAGAGAACAGAAATGTTTTTGAATTATTGGTCTGAGTGAAAACTGGGATAAACCCTCTGAAGTAAAAATTAGTAGCATATAGCACTCTTGAGAATTGTATCATTGATAATCCATCAATTTCATGGATACCCAAAGATATCTATAATATGGCTTTTCTTACTATAAATATATAGGAGGATAAATAATAAGTGAGATACAAACTATAAGAGACTCTTAATCTCGCAAAACAAAATGAGGGTTGCCAGGGTGGGGTGGGGAGAGGGGTAAGGAGAGTGTGGTGGGGTTATGGACATTGGAGAGGGTATGTGCTATGGTGAGTGCTGGGAAGTGTGTAAGCCTGATGATTCACAGACCTGTGTCCCTAAGGCTAATAATACATTATATGCTAATTAAAAATAAATAAATAAATAAAATCGTTTTTTAAAATAATAAATGAGATATTTATTGAATAGCTACACATGTATTTCAGTCAATGAACTCATTCTGCACAAATTGGTATGAACGACTCTCAGATAAAAATGTTATGTAAGGCACTTGGGTGGCTTAGTCTGTTAAGCGTCCAACTCTTGGTTTTTGCCTCAGGTCATGATCTCAGGGTCATGAGCTTGAGCCCCACTAGGGCTCAGCATTGGGCATGGAGCCTGCTTAAGATTCTTTCTCTCCCTATCCCTCTGTCTCTCACCCCCATCACCTTCCCACAGTTTCTCTCTCTCTCTCTCTCTCTTGCTCTCGCTCAAAATTTAAAAAAAAAAAAAAAAGTTATACAAACTGTTGCACAACAAGCACAACCACAAAACCAGAACCACATAATAAGTACTGTCATGAGTAAGTAGCCATAGTAATTCTGCTAATGGTGGCCAGGCTTGCCCAGTGATTTGGGATTCAGCTGAATGTTGGCTGATCTACGGAATGATTAGGCCAATATAAAAAATATTAGACTAATACAAACTATGGCCTTTGTGTAATAATGATGTATAGGATTATCAGTTATAACAAATATATCACTCTGGTGGGGTATATTGATAATGGGAGAGACTACACATGTGTGGAGGCAGGCGACATACAGAAAATTCCTGTACCTTCCACTCAATTTTGCTGTGAACCTAAAACTGATCTAAAAAATAAATATTAATTTGGAAGCAGGAAATAGGAAAAGGCAAATAGCCAATAAGTGTTTTGAAGTTTTTTAGGGAAATATAAATTGATACAAAGATGTGGTATAATATTTTAGCATATCTTGAATGCTTTTGAAAATCTAAACTGCTACTGTCTTTTCAGAAACTGGCAATATCTCTCAAAAATCCTAATACAAAATGTGACTAATAAGGAAGGTTGTTGTGAAAATTAAATCAGTTACTGTATGCAAATTGCTTAGAAATATGCCTGGCAATTGGTATGTGCTCTAAGAATGTCTGTTACTTTTGTTGTTTTTGTTGTTATTATTATTATCTCTATTATTACTATTATTCATACTTTTTGATTCAGAAACTCAGTGCTTGGTATTAAGCCTACAAAACAAAATATCTATTGCACAAAGAATATATATATAAGGATGAATAAACATAAATAATAATAAAAAGCAGGACTCTATAGTGACAATCCTTGAAAATAACTTTATTACCTGTCAACATGCCATACTACAGACTGTTACCTGTTGAAGAATGAGTTAAGATATATGCATAGAGGAAGGAAATGAACACCATTATTAAACAAAACCTCCCAACTGCAAAACAGTATTTCCATTTCTCTAAAAACAAACCTTTTTGGTAGGTTTGTACAAATTTAAAGGAAGGTTGAAATTTAGAATGTAAAATGGCGGAAAGATAAATACAAGGTTATTAATATTGGTTTCCTCACAGAGTGAAAATTTAAGATATTAAGAAAATGTTGTATAATATCAAGTAAAATGTTTAAAATATAAATGTGTAAAATGACATGATGAACAAAATTAAACATGGACAAAATTATTGCCTTGATCTTTATAGTTGTGGAGTTACAAGAGACTAATTTTCACTTATCTGGCATACACTAATTTTGCATCATGAAATTAAAATTTGGCTCTATTTAAAATCTCAAGATGAAGACTTGGAATTCTAGTCTGACTTGAATCATAAAGATGTAACATATTAAATATAATAGTCATGCTCTTATTTAGGCTCAACTTAGGGTATTGACCAAAAATTTCAGAAACTAAAACAACTGTATGAAAAGAAAAATGTCCACTTACTGTTTTTCAAGATGGAGAGTGTACATTTTCTGATCAATTTTGATGGCATAAGTGACCTACAGCAAAGTATTCAAGAAGAACGTAATTATTAGAAATTCTGAATTCTTTTTTTTTTTTTAAGATTTTATTTATTTATTTGACAGACAGAGATCACAAGCAGGCAGAGAGGCAGGCAGAGAGAGAGGAGGAAGCAGGCTCCCCGCGGAGCAGAGAGCTCGACGCGGGGCTCGATCCCAGGACCCTGAGATCACGGCCCGAGCTGAAGGCAGCGGCTTAATCCACTGAGCCACCCCAGAAATTCTGAATTCTTAAAAATCAAAAGCCATAACTTCTTAAAATGTATTTACTCTTTCATTGAGACATAGATCATATCACACATCTCAGAATGATATGTACATATATAATATAGACATAATTGTAATCTTCCTTCAATATTGGAATGTATGACAGAATTGATCATAATTAAATTTAAATAAAATCAAAGAATCTCAATTTATTTCAAAACTAAGAACATTAGCCATAAAATTTCAATTTAAAATGGTTACATCATAAAACATACACATTCTTGAGGCACCTGGGTGGCTAAGTGGGTTAAGCCGCTGCCTTAGGCTTGGGTCATGATCTCAGGGTCCTGGGATCTCAGGGTCCTGGGATATAGTCCCGCATGGAGCTCTCTGCTCAGCGAGGAGCCTGCTTCCTCTCTCTCTCTCTGCTTGCCTCTCTGCCTACTTGTGATCTCTCTCTGTCAAATAAATAAAATCTTAAAAAAAAAATACACATTCTTCATGGCATAGCACATGGTCAATGCAGGTAAATTTTCCACATTTGCAAAGAATGTGGATTTTGTCATTGGGCACTGTTTTCTGCATAAGTCTTTTTTTTTCTTTTTCTTTTTTTTTTTGTTAGAGAGAGAGAGAGCACGAGCACAGGCAGACAAAGTGGCAGGCAGAGGCAGAGGGAGAAGCAGGCTCCCTGCCAAGCAAGAAGCCCGATGTGGGACTCGATCCCAGGACACTGGGATCATGACCTGAGCCGAAGGCAGCTGCTTAACCAACTGAGCCACCCAGGCATCCCTGCATAAGTCATTTTAAACCTCTCATGTTCAGTCTTCTGTAAGCTTACAGCTATTGAAAAAGTGTATTGGGCTATATGGGTGGCACAGTTTGTTAAGTAAGAGTCTGAGTCTTAATGTTGGCTCAGGTCATGATCTAAGGGTCATGATCTCAGAGTTGTGAAATGGAGCCCCACATCTGGCTCCCCGCTCAGTGCAGTCTGCTTAACTCTTTCTCCCTCTGCTCCTCCCCATTCTATAAAATAAATAAATAAATCTTTTAAAAAAATGTGTCAACTTCTCCCTAAATTATTGTGATATTATTTCTTTCTCCTCTTAATCTGTAGTTTTCTTCATTACATATTTTGAATCTTGGTTCGTTGGTGAGTGCAAACAAGAGTGAAATTAGCAAAATTGCAAAGAATTATAAAGTATGCCTCAATGTCATCTTCAGAATATGACTCAACTTTGGGGTTGTAATTTCTTCAATTTCATCCATTATCACTTAATATACATTATGACTTAGGGTTTCTTCTTCAACCCATGAATAATGTAGAAGTGTGTTTGTATATTCCCATACACATTTTTAAAATTTTTTAAGATTTAAATTAATTGAATTGTTACAGATACTGTATTGCCAATATTTGATTTTTTTTTAAGATTTTATTTATTCACTTGACAGACAGAGATCACAAGCAGGCAGAGAAGCAGACAGAGAGAGGGGGGAAGCAGGCTCCATGCCAAGCAGAGAGCCCGACGTGAGGCTCGATCCCAGGACCCTGGGATCACGACCTGAGCCGAAGGCAGAGGCTTTAACCCACTGAGCCACCCAGGCGCCCCAATATTTGATTTTTAATGTTTTTTCCTTTTGTCAGTTTTGTTGAATAATCTGCTTATTCCGGAGAAGAATGTGTATTATAACTATAGAAATAAAGGCAAATTATAGCTGGATTAGAAAAACACTATCTTTATTTCGGGCTGTCTAGAAGTCTAGATGTTTCTGACTCCAAGCTAAGACAAAGGGAATGAGATTTGTAACGTACTTTTTAGGGTTCAAAAATTCTCTTGGCCAAGGAGCTTCTTTAGTGTTTCCCTACCTAGTCTGATGAAGCTGGCTTGACTACTGAGAGAGTCACTGAAAGCTTCTTAAGGAGTTCTCCAAAAGCTAAAATCCACCCCTCCCCAACTAAGTCTTGTTACTTCAAGCAGAGACTTGGTTTGTTACAGAAGCACAGAGTTTGGGTTCATAGGGATGTTTCTTGAATGCCTGATATTTGCCTGAATTCTCTTTCTCTTGCTGCATCATATGCTTTGTCATTACAAAAACGCCTCATGGTTATACCCTGTAGAGTCTAGTGAGTCCTACTGAACAGCAGAGAGGAGAAAACAATATATTCACTGTGATGGGTTCACTTCTGTATAAGTCCATCAAATAAAATATCTTATTGCTTAAATTGTCTTTATCTTTAAGAATCCTTTTATGATTTGTAAACCAACATCTGAGAAAGATGTATGAAAATGGATTTGAAAATTTCTCCCTCTACTGCAATCAATTCTTATATATGCTGAGAGCATTTTTTTTAATATTCACTGCTCATTTATACCAATTGATAAAAGTTATGAGAACCAGGAAATCCAAGGATATTGCTACTCTGACTGCTGCAAAACTTATTTTTATCCATTTCCTCAAGAACATTTTTAAATATATACAAATTTAGAATTTTTATATGTTCCTAGTGAACTGAATATGTATTAAGTAATGATGCTTATCTCTCATAATGGTGTATGGATGTGTGTTCTAAATGTTGATCTTTTTCTACTTTTCTCATGGATACTTGTGTTTGCTTTTGGTTAGCATTTTTCCAGTATATGTCATACTCCTTTAAACAGTTTAAACTCTCTGGATATTTATTTTTGGTGTAATGGCTTTTATGAATACATAATCACTGGATTTTTTTGGTGCCATAAAGGCAGTCAGTCAAACAGACCACCCAGTCTATAAAACCTGCCCCTGTGTCTAACAATTTTCCAGTTAGCAATTCAATGCTCCTCTGAGATCTGGCCACTGAGGTTCCAACCCTTGGATTCCTGTCAGATCCCTGTGTGTCTTTACATCAACACTTCTTTCTTGAAAACAAAGTGTCCTAACCAAAACTTCTAATTCCTATAAAAAGGGGCAAAATCAGTAAAAAATTAACAAGAAAGAAAAGATTCAAATAGGCAATATATATAAAGGCACATTATCTTAAGACTTAATAAAAAAATGTCAGTTAAAAGTGAAGTATTCATTTTCATGCTCACATTAACAGAAATGAGAAGCCTGAATGAAGCTTGGCAAGCCCTCTAGAAAATAAGTGTCATTATTCTTTTCTTTGTTAGTGGGAGTCAATTAACACAACTTTCATGAAAGACATTTTGTGATATGTATCATTTTTTTAATGACCTGCCCATTGATCCTATGAAGATGACTATTCAAGAAGACTTATAAAAGTACATGTTTGGGTACCTGGGTGGCTCAGTTGATTAAGTGTCTGCCTTCTGCTCAGTTCAGGTCATCATCCCAGGGTCCTGGGATCCAGCCCTGCAGCATCTGGCTTTTTGCTCATCAAGGAGTCTGCTAATCCCCCTCCTTCTGCCCTTCCCCTTACCCCTCCCTCTGCTCATGCTCTCTTTCTCTCTCTCAAATAAATACAATCTTTAAAAACTACATTTTTAAATTTGACAAATAATGATGTTATAGCCATATAATGAGATAATCACACACTTATAAAAAATGACAAAGCTGGGGCACCTGGGTGGCTCAGAGGGTTAAGCCTCTGCCCTCGGCTCGGGTCATGATCTTAGGGTCCTGAGATCGAGCCCCACGTCAGGCTCTCTGCTCTGCGGGAAACCTGCTTCCTCCTCTCTCTCTGCTTGCCTCTTTGCCTACTTGTCATCTCTGTCTGTCAAATAAATAAATAAAATCTTTTTAAAAAATGACAAAGCTGTATTTATGATCATAAAAGTAAATTCTAACTTTATAAATAAATTAAAAGCCAATTAGCACACTCATATGTTATTATTAAAAATATATATGTAGGAGAGTGCATGTCTCTAAAATTTCATTCAGTTCAAATTCACTACCTTTAGAAACCGAGGCAGACATTCACTTTCTCAACTCTTTGTGCTTTCTAGAGTTAATTTTACAATGTACATGCTATACTTTTTTTTTAAAGATTTTATTTATTTATTTGACAGATAGAGATCACAAGTAGGCAGGGAGAGCAGGCAGAGAAAGAGGAGGAAGCAGGTTCCCCGCTGAGCAGAGAGCCCGGATGCAGGGCTCCAGCTTGATCCCAGGATCCTGCATCAGGACCCCAGCAGGAAGAGGCTTTAACCCACTGAGCCACCCAGGCGCCCCTGATACACTTTTTAACCAGATTAAAAATATAACATTAACAGGGTTATATATGCCTATATATGCAAATATAAGCATGAAGAAGTTATATATGGTCATTTTAAAAATGTTACAAGGTCAAAATTAGTGTGACCTCATATACACAGAATAAATATTTAAACGTACATATTTTCTAGGAAAAAAAGTCCAGTAGACTTATATATCATTGTGTGTGATAGGAATTTGGGGTACTTTTTTCTGAGTCACTTTTTAAAATGTTGCATAATATTCATTGGGAAATGAAAAGAAAAATCAAAACTCTTACTTTCTTTGAGACAAAATGACTCTTTAACAGAGTAATGGGAACAAAAAATTTCAAAGGGATCTGCATGAATTGATTTGGGTCATGTAGTCAATAAAAATAAAGCACTCATTTAAAAAAAGTGATTTCCAAAGGATGTCTGGGTGGCTCAGTTGGTTAAGCCCCTGACTCTTGATTTCAGCTCAGGTCATAATTTCCCTTCCAGAGTCGGAGCTCCCTCCATCAACTTCTTCCTTCAGTGGGGAGCCTGCTTAAGATTCTCTCTTTTCCTCTGCCTCTGCCTCTACCCCCGACTCGCACACACACACCACTCTCTCTGTGTCTCAAAAATAAATACATACAAATTTTAAAAGTAATTTCTTAATTACCTGCGCTTCTGAAACTTCACCATCACTGGTATTTGTCTCAATCTTTCGTGGCACTGTAATTTGTAGAAGCGATGGTTCAGGATCTACAGTAAGGAAAACGTGTGAACATTGCCTAGTGCCTGGCAGCATCCTTCTTCCCGTGTCCTGTCACATCACATCACTCTTTGAACTTCCAACGCCCCCGG
This sequence comes from Taxidea taxus jeffersonii, assembly GCA_003697995.1. NCBI lineage: Eukaryota > Metazoa > Chordata > Mammalia > Carnivora > Mustelidae > Taxidea > Taxidea taxus. Next base: position 32,193 of record RCUC01169877.1, read on the forward strand.
CAACACACACACAGGCACGCACGCACCCGCCCCCAAATCAGACTTTGTACATTAGCAGCAGGCCAGGAGGATGCTGACTCTAAGCGGGCTCTGACAAGACACCGGGCTCTCCCCAGCCGGACCCGGGGTCCTGGAGCACAGGTCTGGGGCCCGCCACGCCCAGAGGCTCTTCCACAGGTGGCCCTCTATAGGGCAGGGTCCTTCACTCACGATGGCCCTCCGAGGTCAGCCGGCCCAGGCCTGAGAGGATCAGCAGGAGAGACAGCATTGCGGGGCCTGCAGGTCTTGCCAGGGTGACGACTGTTGGCGGCGAAACGGTGGCGGCTCCCGCGGGGCCCTGCGCTCGCGGCGGCTGGGGCTGGGGCCCGCACCCTCTGAGGCGAGGCGGGGGAGGGCGGGGCGCGGCTGCTCCGCCCACCCCGCCCTCTCTGCGGACTCGCAGGCGCAACCGCAGTCGCAGTCCCAGGCGCCCACCCACCGCACGCTCCGCGGAGAGAAGGTTGGGGGATGCGCCCGCCAGAATGTCCTTCCCTCGTGGGTTTGGGTTTTATTTTTCAAAACGCGGACATTGGAAACGCATTCAGGGATGACGTAAGGATCGTAAAGTGCATTTTCTCTTCTGCACATAGGCCATGTGCTGGTGAAATGCTTGGCAATGTTAATAGTCCACGTCGTAGTTTTCTGGCACAATGGCTGAATCACTGTGGGGAAGGAAAACAGAAAATGGTAATTCACCGTAAGTTTGGTAGCAGACAGTTGCCTGTTTTAACCATATCTACCTCTGGATTTATAATTTAAGCCTCAGGTCAAAATAAACATACGTGCACGCACGAAGAGTAAAAAGAAAGGTATCTAAATTCTTCAATCATAGATAACTTTGTTTCTTAGAAAACTCTTTGGTTTAGGAAACTAAATGAAAACCTAAATATGGAATGGGTGTATGTATGTGTTCTACTGCCTCAGTGTGGTTTTGTAATTGAAGTATTAGGCCAAAAAAAAAAGAAAAGAAAAAGAAAAAAAAGAAAGAAATCACAACTATGAAATGACCCTGAAAAAACAACTTTATTTTCCCATTATTTATTTATGCATTGTGTATAACTTAGCTGGGGATGATCTGGCTAGTAAAAGATTAAATGTAAACCTTTTTTTCCCAGTCAGTATGGCATTCACACATGGGAAGGGAGTAACTTGGTAAGAGCATTAATTTTCTGGGTAAATGTGCAAGTTGTGACTTGCATAATTTCAGTTTGCAAAGATTTTTTTGCCAGACAATTCTTGAGTACTCCTTCCATGGAACACTTCTGCTTACATTCCGTACATACAATATTTATGCACAAAATCAAATGATTGTTTTCTCAGTTTAGAAACGGAAAAAATAAAAAGAAATGGAGGCTAACCTTTAAAATATATATGCATATATATTCCTTTGTAATGATTTTCCTGAATCTAATTTTAGTTGTCTATTTATCAAGAAAATACTGTTATAGGTAACAACTGATAACAGAAGGAATTTAACTTAAAAATAGCCAATTCTTCTGGGCCCCTGAGAGGCTCAGTGGGTTAAAGCCTCTGCCTTCAGCTCAGGTCATGATCTCAGGGTCCTGGGATGGAGCCGCTCATCCGACTCTCTGCTCAGGGGAAAACCTGCTTCCCCCCCTCTCTCTGCCTGTCTCTCTGCCTACTTGTGATCTCTGTCTGTCAAATAAAAAATAAAATCTTTTAAAAAATAGCCAATTCTGGGGCACCTGGGTGGCTCAGTGGGTTAAAGCCTCTGCCTTCGGCTCAGGTCATGATCCCAGGGTCCTGGGATCGAGCCCCGTGTCGGGCTCTCTGCTCTCAGTGAGCCTGCTTCCCCCTCTCTCTCTGCCTGCCTCTCTGCCTACTTCAGATTTCTGTCTGTCAAATACATAAATAAAAACAAAATCTTTAAAAAAAAAATAGCCAATTCTGCATATTTCACCGAAGTATTTATAGGCTAATCATTTAGTTTGGTTGCGATCTATGTTGTATACTGTATTTATTAATTTGTTTGAATATTTCTATGTATCTTAAAGTTAGTATTTTTATCTTTTTTGCCAAATTATATGAAAATTGATGGGATTAACATATGAAAATTATGTTGCTCTTAAACTTTATTCATGATTGTCTATAATCTGATCAAACTTTTGAAGCCTAGTATATGTTATTGAAGGGATGGTAAGTATTAGAAGATTGTTCATGATTCTAATAAAAATTTCTGTTGTTCAGGCAGATAACCAAAAGGAAAAATATATATTTATTATCTGTAAGGGCCTACTTAGCCAGAGGGAGCCATTTTGTTGTTTATGCAGTAAACTTAGATTGATCCTGCCCCTCCCAGAGGAATTAACTTAAAAACAAGTCTGGGAAACCAGTGCCAGGTAGCAAAGCCCAGATACAAGGGCAGGTCAAGCCAGGTGGAGACATCCAGTCAGTGGGGTGCGCATATATCTACTAGGATAAATTGAAATCTCATTGGCCACCCGTGTGTGACCTGGCATGACTGTGCAGTTTTCTCTGTGTTGCAATCTAATTGACCACCTGTGTGTAGCCAGGCACAACCACATGGCTTTTCCTCTATAAAAGTTAGTCTGTGAGGCTGAGAGGCTTTTTTTGTAAGAGGTCTCTTTGTAAGAGACGTCCCGGACCGGTCGGTTTGATTCTCGATGCTTGGCGCAAAATAAAGCTTTGCTTGACTTTCGCTCAGTCTCGCTCCTTTGATTATGGGCCTTTCATTATCTAAATTCATTATTGTGTTTGCACTGTTGTTATTGACTGCTCATTTTTTTGCTGGGCATAATTTACAGGCACTCACATCATCTGAATTTAATTCAATAATTATTTTTTACATGCTTAGTATAAGGCTGAAACCAGACAGATACCAAAATATGTGTGACAACCTCCCTGTCTCCCAGTACCTCAGAAAGTAACAGAAAACTGAGCATATACAAGAGATGCCACAGCTAGAAATAAAAAAAAAAATTTAGTAGAGGGATATTCAAAATTCTCTGGGAATACAGCTAATATAATTTTGCTTTCTTTATAGATATCAAAGTGAACCTGTGAGCCATATAGATTTATATGGATATTAGTGAATTTTAGGACTTTATTCTTAAATAATTTAATATCGTCCAAGAGCTTTAGTGCAAATAAATGATAGATTTTTGCGTTAGAATGGTAACATAATAGTTTGGGAGTGGTGGGATTGAAATGATGAGGACTAGAAACAATAGATTCATTGAAGGGAATTTTACATAGTTTAGGCCAAAAATGTCTACAAACTCAGGATTAGAACAGGAAGAGAAACAAAAGTAATAAAAATATCTGAGAGTTATTTAGGAAGAAAAATCAGCTTGTTGAATAATTTAATGTGGAGGTTGACGAAATGTTTGAGAAGACTAAGCCACTGAGTTTAGAGGGGTACCAATTTTATTTTATTTTTTTATGGACTTACCTATAACTTTTCAGAAAATTATCTTTAGTTATCACTTTTTGTTTATATTTAAATTTAACTTTTATTTAAACTAAGTCCCTGTTAGTTAACATACACTGTAACATTCGTTTCAGATGTATGATATAGCGATTCAACACTTTCACACAATACCTAGTCCTTATCACAAGTGCTTTCCCTAATCTCCATCACCTATTTCACCTATCCCCCCCATTCCCTGCATTCTGGTAACCATCACCTATAGTTAAGAGTCTCTTTCTTGGCTTGCCTCTCTCTTTTTTCCCCTCTGCTCATTTGTTTTGTTTCTTAAATTCCACATACAAGTGAAATCATATGGTATTTCTTGTCCACAGGGTGATTTATTTCACTTAGCATTATGCTCTTTAGTACCATCCATGTCATTGCAAATGACAAGATTTCATCCTTTTTAATGGTTGAGTAATATTCCAAGACCACTTATTCTTTATCTATTCATCAGTCAATGGCAAGCTGTTATAAATAATGCTGCTGTAACATTAAGGTACATTAATTCCTTTGAATTTGTATTTTTGTATTCTTTTGGTAAATACTTAGTATGTAATTGCTAGATCATAAGGTACTTCTATTCTTACCTTTTTGAGAAACCTCCACAGCATTTCCCAGAGTGGCTGCACAAGTTTGCATTCCCACCAGCAGTGTAAGAGGGTTTGCTTTCTCCATGTCCTTGCACAAGAAACACCTGTTGTTTCTTGTGCTGTTGATTTTTGCCATTCTAACTGGTGTGAGGTGATATTTAACTAGTTTTGATTTGCATTTCCCTAATGATCTTTGATGTTGAGCATCTTTTCATGTGTCTGTTGGCCATCTATCTGTATGTCTTCTTTGGAAAAATGTCTATTCATGTCTTCTGCCCATTTTTTAATTGGATCCTTCATTCCTGGGGTGTTGAGTTGTATAATTTATATATTTTGGGTACTAATCCTTTATCAGATATGTAATTAGCAAGTATCTTCTCCCATTCCATAGGTTGCCTTTTAGTTTTGTTGGCTGTTTCTTTCACTGTGCAAAACTTTTTATATTGATGTAGTCCCTTCAGTTTATTTTTGCTTTTGTTTCCCTTGCCTCAGTAGACATATCTATAAAGATGTTGTTATGGCCAATGTCAAAGAAGTTACTGTCTATGTTCTTGTCTAGGACTTTAATGATTTCCTGTCTCACATTCAGGTCCTTAGTCCATTTTGAATTTATTTTTCTGTGTGGTATAAGAAAGTACTCCAGTGTCATTCTTTTGCATGTTGCTGTCTTGTTTTCCCAACACCATTTGTTGAAGAGGCTGTCTTTTTCCCATTGGATTTTTTTCCTGCTTGGTTAAAGATTAATTAACCATATAGTTGTGATTTAATTTCTTGGCTTTCTATTGTGTTCATTGGTCTACGTGTCTATTTTTCTGCAAGTACCATACCCTCTTGATGACTACAGCTTTGTAATATAACTTGAAGTCCAGAATTGTGGTACTTCAGTTTTGTTTTTCTCTTTCTGGATTGCTTTGGCTGTTCAGGGTCTTTTGTAGTTCCTTACAAATTCCAGGATTGTTTGTTCTAGCTCTGTGAAAAATGCTGTTGGTAATTTGATAGGGATTGCATTAAATGTGTAGTTTGCTTTGGGTAATATAGACATTTTAACAATATATGTTATTGCAATCCATGAGCAAGGAGTGTCTTTCCATTCCTTTGTGACATCTTCGATTACTGTCATCAATGTTTTATAATTTTTAGAGTATAGGCTCTTCACCTATTTGATTAGGTTTATTCCTATGTGTCTGATGGTTTTCGATGCAGTTGTAAATGGAACTAATTATATTCTTTTTCTGCTTCTTCATTATTGATGTATAGATATGCAACAGATTTCTATATGTTGATTTTGTATTTTGCAACTTTACTGAATTTGTTTATCAGTTCTAGCAATTTTTTGATGGACTCTTTAGGATTCTCTACATACAGTATCATGTCATCTGGAAATAGTGAAAGTTTTTCTTCTTCCTTGCTGACTTGCATGCCTTTTATTTCTTTTTGTTTTCTGATTGCTGAGGCTAAGACTTGCAGTGAGAGGACATTCTTGTCTTATTCCTGACTATTGAGAAAAAGTTCTATTTTTCTCCATTAAGAATGATATTAGCAGTGGATCTCTCAGAGATGGCCTTTGTTATGTTGAGGTATGTTCTGTCTAAACCTCCTTTGTTCAGGGTTTTTATCATGAATGGATATGGTACTTTGTCAGATATTTTTTCTATATCTATTAAGAGGATCATATGGTTCTTAGCCTTTCTTTTATTAATGTGGTATTTCACATTAATTGATTTGTGAATATTAAACTACCCTTGCGGCCCAGGAATAAATCCTACTTGATCATGGTGAATGATTTTTTTAAATGTATTGGTTTTGCATCCATTTTCATCAGGGATATTGGCATGTAGTTCTCTTTTTTAGTGGAGTCTTTGTCTGGTTTAGGAATCAGGCATTATGCTGGCCTCATAACATGAAGTGGGAATTTTCCTTCCTCTTCTATTTTTTGGAATTGTTTGAGAAGAACAGACATTAACTCTTTAAATGTTTGATAGAATTCCTCTGTGAAGCTCTCTGGCCTAAGACTTTTATTTGTTGGGAGGTTTTTGATTACTTGATTTAATTTCTTTGCTAGTTATTGGTCTGTTCAAGTGTTCTATCTCTTCCTGTTTCAGTTTTGGTAGTTTATAGGTTTCTAGGAATTTATCCATTTCCTACAGGTCGTCCAATTTGTTGGCATATAGTTTTTGTAATATTTTCTTATAATTGGGAGCACCTGGGTGGCTCAGTCTTTTAAGTGACTGACTTGGTTTTAGCTCAGGTCATGATCATGATTTAGGTCAGGTAATGAAATTGAGCACCATGTCACATTCTGTGCTTAGGATGGAGTATGCTTGAGATTCTTTCCCTCTCCCCCCAACTCTACCCCTCCCCGAACTCATCTCTCTCTCCAAAATAGATAATCTTTAAATCTTTAAAAATATCTTTAAAAAATAATCTTTAAAATATATTCTCTTATAATTGTATTTCTGTGGTGTTGGTTGTTATTTCTCTTCTCTCATTTGTGATTTTATATATTTGGGGCCTTTCTCTTTTCTTTCTTTCTTTTTTTTTTTAAGATCTTATTCATTTATTGGAGAGAGAGAGAAAGAACACAGGGTGAGAAGTGGCAAAGGAGAGGGGAAAGGTCCCAAGCAGACTCCAGGCTGAGCATAGAACCCAGTGCAGGTCATGATCTCAGGAGCATGATATCAAGCTTTCAGGAGCTGAAACCAAGAGCTGGATGTTTAACTGCCTGAGCTGCCCAGGCACCCCTTTTTTCTTTTTGATAAGCCTGGTAAGAGGTTTATAAATTTTATTAATTTTTTCCAAAGACCAGCTCCAAGTTTCATTGAACTGTTCTATTGTTTTCTTAGTTTCTGTATCATTTATTCTGCTCTAATTATTATTTTTTCCTTCTGCTGGCTTTATGCTATCTCCTTTAGGTACAAGGCTAAGTTGTTTATTTGAGATTTTTCTTGCTTCTTGAGGTAGGCCTGTATTGCTATCCCTCTTAAGACCATTTTGCTGCATTTCAAAGGTTATGGACTACAGTGTTTTCATTTTCATTTGTTTCCATGTACTTTTTAAATTTAATTGTTTAGTAGTATGTTGTTTAACCTCCATACATTTGTGGTCTTCCCAAATTTTTTTCTTGTGGTTGACTTCTAGTTTCATAGCATTGTAGTCAGAAAAAGATGCATGTTATGACCCCAATCTTTTTGCATTTGTTGAGTCCTGTTTCATGACCTGATATGTGATGTATTGTGGAGAGTGTTCCATGTGCACATGCAAAGAATGTATATTTTTCTGTTTTAGGATGGAATGTTCTGAATATATCTGTTAAGTCCATTTTTCCAGTGTGTCATTTAAAGCCATTGTTTCTTGGTTTATTTTCAACTTAGATAGATATGTCCATTGATGTAAGCAGGGTATTAAATTCCCCTACTATTGTTGTATTATATTCAATGAGTTCCTTTATGTTTGTTCTTAGTTGTTGAATATATTTTGGTGTTCTCATATTGGGGGCATAAATATTTACAATTGTTATATCTTCATGTTGGATTGTCTCTTCTATGTTTATAAAGTACCCTTATTTATTTCTTGTCTTTGTTTTAATGTCTAATTTTTCTAATTTTTCGAGCTTACTTTTGACATCAATTTGCATGATAAATGTTTCTCCATCCTCTCACTTTCAATCTTTAGGGGTCTTTAGGTCTAAAATGAATCTCTTGTAGATAGTATATAGATTTTTTTTTTATCCATTCTGACACCCTATATCTTCTGATTAGAGAATTTAGTCTCTACATTCAAAGTAACTGTTGATAGATATGTATTTATTACTATTTCATTCTTGTTTTGCCATTATTTCTAGAGTTATCACTTTGGTCTCTCCTTTCCACTGAGTTACTTATAATATTTCTTGCTGGGTTGGTTTAGAGAAAGTAGTTGAAGCATACCACTATAAGAAATCATCAAATTGCCGGGAAAGAAAGGAAGAGAGTAAAAAAAAAAAAAACAAAGGATATGTCTTTTGTGCATTTTCCATTTTTGTGTGTATGTTCTCTTCAGTTTCTTTTGACAATGTCTTATGGTTTTCAGAGTATAGGTCTTTTACCTCCTTGGCTAAATGTATTCCTGGATATTTCATTCTATTGATACCATTGTAATGGAACTGTTTTCTCAATTTCTTTTTCCGACAGTCAGTAGAGAAAGATGTGTGTGTGGTATGTGCGCATGTGCATGTGTGTATATTTATCCTCCTATTGAGATCTTTCACAAAATAAAACCTTTAAATTTGGATGAAATGTAATTTATTGTTGTTTTGTATGTATTGCACTTATGGTATTATGATTAGGAGTTCTTCACCAAGTTCTTTATCCCAAAGGTTTTCTCCTTTTTATTTCCCTTAAGTTTTGGTATTTCCCTCTCAAAATCTCTTCAACCTAACAAGTTCAGAAAGGTTGCAGTAATAAGAGATCAACACACAAAGTTAATTGCATCTCTACTACCAAAAAATGTGTGAAAATAGATATTAAAATGCATTTCAGTTTATAATTTCTAGGAAAATTAGTATGTTCTTTGACATCTATATGCAGGAAATTTAAAAATGCTGATTAAAGAAATTTTAAAAATCTAAATAAATGGAAAGATGTGTTCATGAGTTGGAACATTTAACATAATAAAGAGGTAAATATCCATACTATTCAAAGTGATCTACAGATTCAACACAATTCCTATCAAAATTCTAATGCTGTTTTCTTTTTTTTACAAAAAGAGAAAATACAATCTTAAAATTCATATGGAGCCAAAAATGACCTTTAGGAACCATAACAATCTTGAGAAATAGGAACAAAGCAGGAGGCCTCATGCTTCCTGATTCGAAAACATCAAAAAGCTACAGTAAATTGAACAATATGGTATTGGCATAAAGACAGACACACAAACCAACAATACAGAGGAGAGAGTGCAGAAGTCATTTCACACATATATCATCAACTAATCTTTGGAAAAAGAGCCAAGAATACCCATTGTTGTAAAGGTAGTGTCATCAACAAATAGTGTTTGGAAAACTGGATACCCACAAATACTTAAATATTTAATTGCAAGACCTGAAATTGTATGCTTCTAACTTCATAATAGCAGTCCTGGCTATGACACCAAAAGCACATCAACAAAAGCAAAAATAAAAAGTGAGACTATATTAAACTAACAAGTTTTGGAAGGAAGGAAGGAAGGAGAAAAGAAAGGAGGGAGGAAGGGAGGGAGGGGAAAGAAAGAAAAGGTGAACTACAAAGTGATAGAAAATATTTGTGAACTCTGTATCTGGTAAAGGATTAACATCTAAAATTTTCAAGAATCTCCTATAACTCAGTAACAAAATAGTGATGTTCAGCATCAGTAATCATCAGAAATGTAAATCAAAACCACAATGTTATTTCACATGCATTTGGGTGGCCATTACAAAAAAAAAAAAAAAAAGAAAAGAAAAAGCAGAAGAAGAAAAGGAAAAAAATTAGGACCTGGCAAATAATGAGTGGTAATGAGGTTGTGGAGAAATTGGAACCCCATTACACACTGTTGGTGGGAATGTAAAGTGGTGCAGCTGCTATGGAAAACTGGGGAATTTCCTCAGATTAAAAATTGAACAACTATATGGTCCAGCCATTCCCTTTCCAGGTTATTTATTCAAAACAATTGAAATCAGGATCTTAAATAGATACTTGCATTCCATTTTAATTGCAGCAATACTCATAAGGGTAAAGTAATGGTACAACCTACATGTCTGTCAACAGATTAATGGATTAAAAAACTGTGGTATATACATATAATGGAGTACTGTTTAGCCATAAAATAGAAAGAAATTCTGTCACATGGTACAACATGGATCAATCTTGAGCATATTATGCTAATTGAAATTAGCAAATCACAGAAGGACATATACTGCATGGTTATGGTTATGTATCAGGTTTCTACAGTAGTCAAACTCAGAAGCACAAAGTAGAATGGTGGTGGTTGTTGCCAGGGGTGGTTGTTGCCAGGCCTCAACGAATTGCTGCTTATTAGATTTATAATTTCAGTCATGCAGAATAATCTCTGGAGATATGTATATAACATTGTGCTTCTGGTTAACAATACTGTCCACTCAGAATTTTGAGAGGCCAGATTTTAAGTTACGTGTTTTTTACCACAATAAAAAAAAAAATGTTGAAGTCCTAACCCTTGATACCTATTGTTTATTCTAAATCC
>RCUC01169878.1:0-13777 GCA_003697995.1 Taxidea taxus jeffersonii
TAATAATTTTCTTATAATTTTTAATTTCTCTGATTTTATCTGTAGTGCAAGAAGGTAGCTTGTAGATGAAGGCATTAAAGGTAATCCAAATCATGTCCCAACAGAGCAATTATCTACTTCACTCTAGGGAACTAGAGGGATGAAAGACCAAAAACATTGAGTTTGCTTCTTCCAAAATGCACTTCAAACAGGCTTTTGCCAACGAATATTTAAGGAAATTAAACTTGATTGTGTTTTTATCTAGCTAATTTCTGTTTAAGAAATAGGGCCTTGATAGACAAAAATGCGGACCATCCATGTTAGCAAAATAGACCAATCTGGAAGATTAAAATTGTCAATTCTTCATCTGTAATGCAGTTAGAAAACAGAAAATAAGGTATATGCATGAGAACCATGTTATTAATGCTAATCTTGAGAAGCGAGGCTATGATAGCAGCAAAAACACATGATATTAACCACATAATACTAAAGGTTAGAAATTTTGTGTACATTATCTTATATAAGCTGCATAGGTACCTGCACAGTAAATAATTCAGCATCCTTTTATAGATGAGAAAACTGAGAAACATCCCAACCTGCAACCTGCCCAAGGTCATACAGTCAGGAGCAAAGCCAGGATGCAAGACCAGGTTTGTATGTCCCATTTATTAAGCTATTTCTACTTGACCATGTTGCAAATTCACTGTGATGGGCCATAATTCTGGAAGTGTTATCTCCTAGAAACGATACAAAATAACATCTTCATGTCTTTGAATTATTTTATAAAGCCTTCACATTAAGCAGACCGTGACTAAAAAAAAGAAAACAAAACTGAAGTGGCTTCTTATTCAGTCAGCTGACCAGCCAAACAAATTTAAAATCAATGTAAATCCTTCGGTTTGAAAACAAAACCAAAACCAAAAAAAGTATTATGATCCCCAAATGGTATGTATCCATTGGTTGGTTGATAGTTGATTTTCTCTATATTTAACAATTCTCCTAAATTTTTAATATAATTCCTTACTTCTACTACCTTTATTCCAACTATTATCTTTCATCAAGAAAATGACATGACATGTCTAAATTACATCCTCTTGACCTAAATATGTAGGCAGTCTTTCTTACTATCCCAGCTATGTTACCTGGAATTCCTTTATTCAATTTTCATTCAAATTTAAATTAACTAGAAATTTCTCCCTCAGATTTAAATATTAAAACATAAGAGTTAGTCATAGATTCAAGGTTATGAATTCTGAATATTTTGTAAGTCTTAAGAAACTCTTTCCTCTTACCTGTGGAAATGAACTGCCTACTCAGTTAAGTTGCCTGGGAATCCTGAGCATTTGGACTTTTATACCAAGTTCTCAAGCTCTTCTTAAAGTCCACAGGGATGCTTGAAGGAGAAAATTCACTAATTATCTTCCGGAACAGGAAAGTCAGATACTGTCATGTTTGTTTGTTTGTTTTAATAGTAAATTAATAGCTCTAGAGCAAAGAACTACAAGATAAAATGATTACATGAATACCCTTTGGCCTCCTATAAAATAATCCTTAATGCAGAAAGAAGGACATGGAGATGGAAAATAAATCTAATGCTACAGGACATAATCTTGACATTAAATAGCTATGTGCCATGGGGTTTATGACTTAAATTCTCTAAAATTCACTTCTTTCTTCCTGAGAGTATAACCCATTTACTTGTCTCAAAATAAGGTAAAACAGACTTCATAATCATTGAATAAACATTACCATATTTATTTAACTTCTAAAGTGCTATACTTCTTAGTGGCATGAGAGATATATTTAAGCTCACTGAGGGTTTACCAGGGAGAAAGGATATGCATACATAACAGGAAGTATTGAAAGCAGAAAGTGTACTGTTGGGACAGTGCAGAGATAACTTTAGTATTCTATGCCAAAACAGAATATTAGAGATCTGGCAGAGATAAAGGTTAAACTCTCTGTGTTGATCAGGGTCTTGGGTACCTTATATACTCATCTATAAACTAGTTCCTAGTTATGTACTTAAACAAATTATTCAAAAATTTGTTGAAAATACATGAATGCCTAAGCTCAACACCTAGGGAGTCTAAATTGATAGATAGGGAGTGTTGGTCATGGAATTTGAATTTATGAAGGAGGAAAGGGAAGAAAGAAAGAAAGAAAGAAAGAAAGAAAGAAAGAAAGAAAGAAAGCTAGCTAGCTAATTGGTACGGATAGAGCTGAATTGTAAATAAAGGATCTATTAATTAAATATAATCCTAAGTGATCTATATACGCAACGCAGTCCTAGTTAAAACTAAAAAAGAAATGCAGAAATTAACAAGGGAATTCTTTAATTCTACAACAGAGAATATTTTATCACCCGTAACGTGATTGTTGCACAGATGTATGTGTTTATTGACATTCATGTAACCGGCACATATAAATGGTAGAGTGTCTGTATTTATATTTAAAAAAGGCAACAACCCTGACTTAAAAAAAATGAACTATTACCATAAGTTAACCTTTGTTTCATCCTATGGTTATCCTTGCAGGGAAAATAGTGACCGAAATATATGAAAGGCTCCTTGGGTTCTGGCCATGTTCTACTTCCTGGGCTTGTTTACAAGGATATGTTTAATTTAAAAATTCATCAGGCTGGGATGCCTGAGTGCTTACGTAAGTTGGGTGTTTGATTCTTGGTGTTGGCTCAGATCATGATCACATGATCCCTCCCTTATCGAAACTTTCCTTCCCAGTGTATTTGCCCGATCCGGTTGACAAGCTTCTCAGCATTTTCTTTTTCTAGGTGAAGGCCTATCCTTTCTTTTTCTTTTTTTAAAGATTTTATTTATTTAAGTCAGAGAGAGAGAGCGGGAGCGAGCACAGGCAGGCAGAGTAGCAGGCAGAGGCAGAGGGAGAAGCAGGTTCCCTGCCCAGCAAGGAGCCCGATGTGGGACTCAATCCCAGGATGCTGGGAGCATGATCTGAGCCGAAGGCAGCTGCTTAACCAACTGCGCCACCCAGGCATCCCAGGCCTATCCTTTTTAAAGGGAGTATATGCTGCATGTGTCTGAGATCTTTTTCAGTCTGTCATAGATCCTTCATGACAATGATGAAGCTTAGGTAAAAGCAGGGGCTATCCAAAAAAAAATTAAGGATAAATAAAAATTCTACCTGGCGTCCCAGTAGACATAGGTCTGCAAATGTTAAATATTTCTATGTGGTTCCTAGTTCTGTGTGTGTGTGTGTGTGTGTGTGTGTGTGTGTGTGTGTGTGTGTATTGCATGTGTATATATTTGTTTTTCAACCAATCAATAGATATTTTTATTTAATCTGAGTAAATGCTAGATTAGCATTTAGGATTCACAAAGCTACATGATATATCAAGTCCCACAGAGCACTAAACTTTTAATGTCTCCTCTACATTTCTATGGGATTTTTGGACTTTTCCTATTGCCTTGGATAATAATCTTCCAATAAGCTCAAAACGTATACCTTTAGATGGATACATTAAAAGCACATACTTTATAATTTGAACAGAGTAAAAGTGTAATACATTCGATTGACTCTAATAAAATGGCTCCTATTGCCAAATGGAGGAAATCAGTTCTCAGAAACGTTAGTTCTAACCAAGTATCAGAGCTATTATATAAAAGTATGTCTTGGAGCTAAAGATATCTTTTCAAGTGTCAATGTATACATATTTAAGGCATTATTGTAAACCAGGAATCAAATAACTAATTATTTTATAAAACATTATCCTGTGGTACATTATTTCAGACCTCTTACTTTTTCATTACTGAGTAATTTCTTGTGTTGTTATTTTGCACCAAAGATAATTGGGGCATATTCCTGTATGGGCATCTCCTGTGGGGTTTATAAACAGCTGAGTATGTGGATATAAGCAATCTAAATGAACCCTCTTCAAAATGTACCTAAACGTGCCTTTGCTATTCTGTGGGTAAGAGAAATTTTCAGATAATTTGCTGCATATTTAAGATGTGAATCCTAAAACAACAAAGTTAAATATACTATGAAATCCCCCATACTAAAGCCTCGTTGCCTATTCTATAGGTGAATAGAATGCATTCATTACAAACTAGATTTATGCAGAGTCTGTCTAAGAATTGGAAAACAAAACTTCCTGGAGTAAAACAAAGGTAATGGAAAATAATGAATTTCTGTTTGTAAAAGTAACAAGAAGGCTTCAAGTAGATGTATGTGTTCATTTTCCTCATATCAAAAGACAGACCAGTTCAAAAAACAAGATAAAATTTATCGATAGAGAACCAGAAAACATTTGACTTATTCACCTCTCAGGGGGCTTATATTTTGATATAATAAGGAAAATAATAATTCTCTTAAGATTATTTTACTAGTCATGTATTGTAGAAGCCACTTCCAGTTACTCCTTAGTTCACGTTTCTCTAGACGTAATGACTTAAAAATATTCAAATACATAAAAATGGTGTTTTGTTTTATTTTAATGGAGGTGCTGGGGAGGGAAGTCAACTGCAGAATGAAGCTATGGTATAATAAGAATCAATGAAAAATGAAAAGTGCATGCTCTCTGAGGGAGACCTGGGATTGAATTTTGTCATAGTTCTGTAGATGAGTAGCTTGTAGCAATTTTACACAATTTCTGAAAGGTTTAGAATTCTGGTGTGAATTCCAATGTTGTGTTCACTGATATACTATCTTATGTTTGTATGTTATTAGAAAAACATACTTACCTGTTCATTTTGTGTTTTAATGTGATTTAAAAGGAAAATAGCTAATAGAATTCAGTGGTAAATTTAACAGTTGATCTCATAGTTTTAAAAATGACATAAGTTGAGCCAGTGAGTAAAAACTCAAATCTTCCATTAATTCTGCAGTGAGTGGCATCAACCTTTGACCCACCATCTTGTCACTGTCTTCTGATCAGCTGCTGGGAAATTATGCATTGCCATAAAGTAAATATGAGATAGAGTTCACTTTCCTTGACTTGCACAACTGCTCACTTTTGTCATATTAATATATGACATATATTAATATATATAACATATATATATGTTATATATATAATATATATATAATATATATATAATATATATGACATATATTAATATATATAACATATATATAACATATAATAATATATATTATATAATAATATATATAACATATTATATATGACATATAATAATATATATATATAATAATAACATATAATACAAATTTATTAATATCTCCAAGTTTGTTCTGTGAGGTATCAACATGAAGAATGTCACTGAAGTCACCATATTTATACTGAAGGGCTTCACAGAGAAGCCTGAGCTGGAGATAGTCTTGTTCTTCCTGTTTCTAGCAATCTATCTCTTTACTATGATAGGAAACTTGGTTTTAGTTTTATTGGTCATTAGGGATTCCCGGCTCCACAACCCCATGTACTATTTTCTGAGTGTGTTATCGTCTGTGGATGCCTGCTTTAACTCCGTAATTACCCCAAATATGTTAGTAGATTTTATGTCAAAGAATAAAGTCATTTCAGTCCCTGGATGTGCAGCCCAGATGCTTCTTGCTGTTACTTTTGGGACCACAGAATGCTTCCTCTGGCTTATGATCGCTACCTGGCAATCTACAACCCTCTCCTCTATTCCGTGAGCATGTCGCCCAGAGTCTATGTGTCACTCATCGTTGCGTCCTATGTTGGTGGCATTTTGCATGCCTCTGTACACACAGTGGCCACGTTCAGCCTGTCTTCTGTGGATCCAATGAAATTAGGCATGTCTTCTGTGACATCCCTCCACTACTTGCCATTTCTTGTTCTGACACCCACACCAACCAGCTGCTGCTCTTCTACCTCGTGGGCGCTATTGAGATAGTCACTATCATGATAGTCCTGATCTCCTATGGTTTCATTCTGTTGGCCATTCTCAGGATGCATTCTGCTGAGGGGCGGCGGAAAGTTTTTTCTATGTGTGGTTCTCACCTAACCGGAGTGTCAGTATATCATGGAACCATCCTCTTCATGTATGTGAGACCGAGTTCCAGCTATGCTCTGGACCATGACATGATAGTGTCGATATTTTACACTATTGTGATTCCCATGCTGAATCCCGTCATCTACAGTTTAAGGAACAAAGATGTAAAAGAAGCAATGAAAAGAGTGTTGCAAAAATTGGTTTATTAATTAATTATATTTTTCACACTAAACCTTAAATTGAATCAATGTAGGATGAAGTACGTTGCCTCCAGTTGAAGAAGTTACGATAAAAATATTTAGTTTCTGCTTATTAGTGCCTTTCTAGTCTTCTTACATTTGAAAAATAAAGATCATAAATAAAGGCTATATATGTTCTGTATGTTCTATATATGTAATAGCACCATGCATCTAGTACATGGTGCTATTTCTTCCATAGACAAAATACATAGGTCCAGGATTCAAATGGTTCCAATGGGAGTGGCACCACTCACTGAATCACCTAGTGACCCACACACATAATTTTGCTTCCTCTTCCTATAATCTTACAGCTTCAGGAACGAAGACTAAAAGAGGCAATGAAAAATAATTTAAAGAGAAATTATTTCATAAATAAAGGACATTTTTAGCATTAAGTAAAACCAAAAAGTTTGTCCCTGCTTTTAAGAGTCTTGGTACATGAAATGGAAGAGTACACTGATTTTTTTCACTTTGCCAACTGCATCATTAGGCTTCCAGAGTATAATATATGGAGTACTGAAAATCTTCTTTAAGTCATTAGGAGAAATAAGAGAGAGAGGAATACATTTAAAATGGTTTCCACCAGATTTGATAATTCATTCCTTTTACTGAAATGCATGGATGATAAGATGAAGACAAAATAAAAAGGAAAAAAAAGAGAGGGAGAGAGAGAGGAAGGAAGGAAGGAAGGAAGGAAGGAAGGAAGGAAGGAGATCAGTTTTACTAGTTATAGCTATGCTGATTCTGATATTCCATTACATTTTCAAGATGCAAAACTAGAATCCCCATAAATATTGTACTGATACATGTGCTGTTATCTAGAAAGGAGTTATTTGAAATTACAGCACTGGAAGGGACTTAAAACAGTGTATAAGTAGGTGAAGGTTAAGCCTCTGCCTTCAGCTCAGGTCATGATCTCAGGGTCCTGGGATCGAGCCCCACATCGGGCTCTCTGCTCAGCAGGGAACCTGCTACCACCCCTACCCTGCCTGCTTCTCTGCCTACGTGTGATCTCTGTCTGTCAAATAAATAAAATCTTTAAAAAAAAAAGGATTTATATGAAGACAAAAAAGAGTACACTTATCTTGACAAGCAGTGAGCAATATATGTAACTGATGTGTCACTCTATGGTACACCTAAAGTTAAAACAACACCGTGTTAACTGCCCTGTAATTAAAATTTTAAATAAAAAATAAATGTACAAAATTTCACCTTTATTTAAGATGGAGAGAGCTGCAATACTGTTTTAAAAAATCCAGATAATCTACAAATTTAACTTTTCATGACTCTGTCAAAGAGTGGAGTTTGAAAACACCCAAGTAATCTGAATTACAGGGGGAGACAAGCTCCTCCAGGGAGAGAGGAGATAAATGAAGTGTTTCACCTTCAGCAAAAGGTGGGAGAAAGATGTGGCCACCATGCAAGAAGGTGGAAAGAAATTAGCTAAATTAAACACACATTCATATATCTAGGTATATACACACACATTTGACACATATATACATATATATATATATATATATATACACATACACACATATGTTACATACATACACACATAACATATGTTAAATCCAGTAATTTGGGCTATTGGGAAGAGCAGAGAAGCCTAGAAAGTGGATTTACCTTCACTCTAAGTGTTCTCTGCTGTTCCCAGCCAAGACTAGTAAGAATAGCTCCTTAGAATAGTAATACAAATCAACTTTTCAAAAACAGGTATTCCTAGGGGTCCTGACTAACGATTTAAATTACTAGGTTAAAAGATCTAGTGGTCAGGGCACCTGATCTGACTCTTCATTTTGGCTCAGGTCACGATCTCAGGGTTGTGAGAACCAGCCCACATTCAGCTCCATGCTCAACACATGGCTGCCTGAGATTCTGTCTCCTTCTGCTTCCTCCTGTGTTCATCTCTCTTCTTTCTAAAATAAATAATCTTAAAAAAATAAGATCTTTGGAGGTGATAAACAATATATATATGAGTATATATATATATATATTCTCATATATATATATATATATATGAGTATATATTTCATCAACAGACGGAAACCACAAAGAAGTGTCCAATGCTGGACATTCAACACACACCCACACACTCTCAGTATTAGAGACAAGCAATTCCTTCAACAGGATCATCAGTAGATCAAAAAAGATGTGGAAAAAATCAGAAAATTGAGGATAAGCAACAGGAATTAAGCAAACAATGTAAGCTATAGAAAAAATGAGAAGAAATGTATCTAACAATTGTGACATAATATCAAACAGTCTAATGTACAGAACAAAAATAGAGAAGGAATGAATCAGAAGAAATATTTGAAAATATAATGGCCAAGACTTCCAAAATTAAGGAAACATCAAACCATGAGTTGGAAAAGTAGACCCTAGAAAGGAAAAGTACAAAAAACAAACCAACAAACCAACCTAGACTCATTAGTATCACCAATTAATAATAAAGATAAATAGAAAATTATGAAAGCACTCAGAGGAACATGCACGTCACATACAGAAGAGAAAAATATAAGGATATAGCAGATGCCATAAGAAATGACTCACACCAGATACAATGAAGAAATACTTAAAGTAGTAAAAGATAGTCACTGTCAATCCCAAATTTAATATCCATAGAAATGTTTGGAATATCTTAGAAAAATAAAAACAGGGGGCATCTGGCTGGCTCAGTAGTGTCTGCCTTCTTTGGCTCAGGTCATGATCCCAGGGGCTTGGGATGGAGGCCTGCCTTGGGCTCCCTGCTCAGCAGGGAGGCTCCTTCTCCCTCACCCTACCTGTGCTCTCTCTCTACCTCTCTGTCAACTAACTAAATAAAATCTTTTAAAAAAACAGAACAGACTTTTTCAGGAAATAATATTCACACACTGAAATAGTTTATATCAAGCAAACTTGTGCTTCAACAATTATTCAGCCAAAAGAAGTGTAACAGAAGAAAATATGTGTCTACACAAAGACATGAATAAAACTAAAAGTATCTAAAATGAAGATAAATAAAACAAATATTAGATATTTAATTATAATTTCTTTAAAGAGTAAATGAAGTAAAACTATGTTGATGCATTAATTATTGGTTTAAACTATGAATAAAAGTATAATATATGACAAAAATAGACTGAAAAATAGAGAAAAATTGGCTCTAAGTTTCTGACATTAAAAGTTATATTGTATGTTATTCTAGGTTAACTGTGTTATATTAAATATACATATTGCAATTCCCATGGCCACCACTGAAAAGAGAGAAGATACACATTACCAATATCAGGAATGAAAAAAGGGCTGTCACTTGGTCCCCAAAATATTAAAAGGATAATAATAGAGTATTACAAAGAACTCTTTACTAATAATTTTTAAAATTAAATGAGATGTACAATTGCTTAAAGATGGTCTTATCAGAGGAAATAAGATCTTTGTCCTATATGTATTGTCCTATATGTATAGTCCTATATGTATTGAATAAACTGAATTACTCCTTAGAAGTCTATGAAAAAGTGTATGAAAAAAAAAATCAGGTAATTGTTTTCCCTATGTGAAAACCTCCCCTTTCTCTCAGACTGCAATGTGCAGAATACTGGGTGACCCCTCTTCAATGATGCTGAAGAGAACCAGATCTGGGAGACACCAATGCAACAATAGAGAAGAAACCTTGGAGCCATCCAGAAACCCTAGCCAGCTAAACTCTGCAACATTGTTAGAACAGAGGGTACTTGTTTCTTCTTTGCTAAGACACTGTTTCTGAATCCCTTTGTTAGACCACCAGACTCTGTGCCTTGACTATTACAGGTTCTCTCTCCAGAACAATACCATCATCAGATAAATAGTTCTTCCTTTTTTCAGAATCACTCTTTCTGTAAGTAGGGCTATGCCTGCATATTTGAGAAAATTTAGCTAGTCAAAATCACGCTGCCTTCCAGCAATTCTATCATACCAGAAAAATGCACATTTAACAGCCCTGGTGTTTTATTTAATGCTCTTTTTAATATGATGATGAATTCTCCGTTTTTACCTCTGATAATAATAGTATTCTTAGCCAGAGTGATGTTGAAGAATGTTGAGTTCCAACGTGAATTTGTTCTTAACAGGGAGTGGCCCTGAACCAGTTATGTAATCTCTTTGTGCTCCAGGTTTATTATCTGCAAAATTCTTCCTTCAGAAACATTTATTAAGGCAGTATTCTGGGTGATGGGGTACAACACTATACACAGTAAGTAAAAATCCTGGCTTATGACTTAGGGGTAGTAGGGGAGGAATACAAGTAACAAAAGATGCAAACTAAATATATAGAACGGTGGTTGGGGGTGCCTGAGTGGCTCAGTTGGTTAAGAGTCTGACTCTTGAATGCAGCTCAGGTCTTGATCTCAGGGTTTGTTAGTTCAAGTCCCACATTGGGCTCCATGCTAGGCATGGTGACTACTTAAAAAAAAAATCACATTTTATATATATATCTACATATATATATGTAGATACACACACACACATACACACACACAGACCACATATGTGTATGTATACATATGCACATATATATAAAATAAGTCAAATATGTATATTTATTAGCTGGAGGGAAACTGATATGGGAAACAAATGAAGCATAGAAAAGGGCAAGAAGCAGGTACAATTTTAAATCAGGTTGTAAGGGATATTCTTATTAAGAAAAGAATAAGAAAAAAATCTTGCATTTGCATTCGAAAAGGAAGCTGGTATACACATTTGCATATGAGAAGGAAGTTTCAGGGTGAAGAAAGGAAAGGGGATAATTCTAGGCACTGTTGTGCACAAGAAGAGCTAGGAGTGCATTTTTTTTTAAGATTTTAAAGATTTATTTATTTATTTATTTTAGAGAGAGAGCAAGCACAAGCAGGGGGAGGAGCAGAGGGAAAGCGGTAGAGAGAGAGAGAAAGAAGTAGGCTCTTTTTTGAGTACAGAGCCTGATGTGGGGCTCCATCCCACAACCCTGAGATCATGACCTGAGCTGAAATTAAGAGTTGGATGCTTAAAGGTGCCCCGGGAGGGCATGTTATTGAAACAAAGTAAATATGATGAACAGAATGACACAGAATGAGTTATTAGATGTAAGGAGTGAAGACAACATCATTTCGGATCAGTGGGTTCCTGTAAAAGTTTTGTTTTTCATTCTTAGTGGGATGAAAAGTCTGGTTGGAGTTGTAGAAGTGATATGATCCAGTTTACTGTTTTACCACTCTGGCTTTTACACTGAGATTAGATTCAAGAGAGCTAAGGTCAAGGGGCTGCAGCAGTGCTTCTGAGACTGTGGTCCTTCGGGCCAGTGTGGTGACAGAGAACATGCTGAGAGATAGACTCTGGATATATTTTGTATTTAGGGTCCGCATAGGATGCCTTTGGAGTGGATGTCAGGTGTGTGACATAACAAGGCAATTATGGATTATTCTTAAATCTTTGCCTGAAGGAATAGAAAGATTGCTTTCCATTATGTGAGATTAACATTTGGATATTGCTAGTACCTATCTGGTGAAGATAAATTATGGTAACATATACACATGTATATATGCCTCTGAGTATTGTCTAGCATACAGTAAATGCTGAAAATACATTATTAATATCATATAGATACCATATCTGTCAATTATTTGGAAGCAGACACAGCTTTTCATATTATTTTCATGCTCTATTCTACTCTTAATTTTTTATCATATTTGTATTAAATAACATTTTTGCATGGCAAGAAGAATATATCTTAAATTATGCCTGGCCACATCCTATGTAAAATATGGTATGCACTAATATAACAATTTCATAAGGCAAACACAAACAGTCTAAATCTTCTATATCATGCATAGATTATATTACATATATGTAAAAACATACACACTTCCTAAATTATATTATAAAGAAGATGTGGTAACCCTACTTTAATTACAATTTATTTTAATTTAATTAGCTTCTATTCAGCTTAAGTGCTGTCAACAAAATCACAGAATCTCTTAGCCATTTTTGCCAGCTCAAACCAACAGGATACATTTCCTAATCATAAAAATATACATCAACAGAAACAAGGTGAAAACATAGTTTATAGAAAAGAAAAATGAAAAGACCTATAAGTATATTAAATGCTGTAGTGAAGATGCAAAATGAATGGCCAACTATAAAAACCTATTATTAAGCGATAAATATTTATCATATACTTATTACTAATTACAAACAAAAGCAAGTAACAATAACAATAAAGAAGCTAGACCAAATGGATACCAAAGCAAAAATGAGTCATGATAATTTTAAGTGGAATGATATATGAGAATGGAAATTTTAAAATAAACTAAATGGAGGAAAATAATGCATATTTAAGAATTTGAATAATTGTGTTGACATTTTTAAGTTAGTGAAAATATTTTAAACTTGTAACTTATAAAAGAGAAATTGTACTCTTACATTTTATTTTAAACCTTTAAAATGTATTCAGGAAAAATAGTAAACTATAGTTACATTTCAGAAATAAAAATTCTATATTATTGGTTGAAATGAAAACTGTCTAATTACAAGAGTTTAAGCAAAAAAATATCAAATTCTTGGAAAATGGAAGAATGCACTCTTAACATCTACACAGCAAAGAAAAGGAAAACTAGTTCGGATTATGTAGAGGGAAAAAGGAAAAATAAAGGAAATTTCAGCAGTATGACTACAGTTTATGGGTAGCTACAAATTCTGAATTCATTGTCATTTCCTGGTTTTATAACTTGTCCCTGTTAAAAAGATTAGAACAAATAAGTCAAACATTTAATCCAGCATTTATTTTTAGTGGCCATAGCAAACCTATAAAAATTAGGAGAAACCTATCCTATAAACATACACACACAGAGAGAAAAGCAACAGTTTCCTGAAATTCATTGACAAGTTACAGAGAGGTAAGGTTTTTAAATATTTAGCAGGTAGCCACCAAGGAGATACCACTGCATACAGATTTTTAAATTGTTGCATTTACATTTCAGATTCAAAGTATTGCAAGATGAGAGTTCTTGACCTTTTTCAGCCCAGATACTCATACACATTCATCTTACATTTCCGTGACAAAGGCAGTATCAAAGGTTAAACTTGGAAATGTGTACAGAGGCTGCTGAAAAGCACATAGAAAATGACAGAATTTTTTTTTTTAAGATTTTATTTATTTATTTGTCAGAGAGAGAGAGCAGGAGCAAGCACAGGCAGATGGGGAGGCAGGCAGAGGCAGAGGGAGGAGCAGGCTCCGTGACCGAGCAAGGAGCCTGATGTGGGACTTGATCCCAGGATGCTGGGATCATGACCTGAGCCGAAGGCTGCTGCTTAACCAACTGAGCCACCCAGGCGTCCCGAAAATGACAGAAATTTTGCTTATTTAAGTAACATATGCACATGCATTCATAATTATAGATCACACACAAAGCTGTTAATGACTGCTAAGGCATTTCTATTCCCTTCTTCTTGTCCATGGTGTCCATGGGTAGCATGTTCTCCAATGTTAACAGATACCATTTTAAATTCAAAATTGTGAAGTGTTGAGTTTTTCCTCAGTTGTGTGTCAATTAAGTTAGCCAAAAGTAATTTATAAAACACAAGGGAATATTCTCTTTTTAAAATATTACTTATTTA
>RCUC01169879.1:0-13767 GCA_003697995.1 Taxidea taxus jeffersonii
TAATAATTTTCTTATAATTTTTAATTTCTCTGATTTTATCTGTAGTGGAAGAAGGTAGCTTGTAGATGAAGGCATTAAAGGTAATCCAAATCATGTCCCAACAGAGCAATTATCTACTTCACTCTAGGGAACTAGAGGGATGAAAGACCAAAAACATTGAGTTTGCTTCTTCCAAAATGCACTTCAAACAGGCTTTTGCCAACGAATATTTAAGGAAATTAAACTTGATTGTGTTTTTATCTAGCTAATTTCTGTTTAAGAAATAGGGCCTTGATAGACAAAAATGCGGACCATCCATGTTAGCAAAATAGACCAATCTGGAAGATTAAAATTGTCAATTCTTCATCTGTAATGCAGTTAGAAAACAGAAAATAAGGTATATGCATGAGAACCATGTTATTAATGCTAATCTTGAGAAGCGAGGCTATGATAGCAGCAAAAACACATGATATTAACCACATAATACTAAAGGTTAGAAATTTTGTGTACATTATCTTATATAAGCTGCATAGGTACCTGCACAGTAAATAATTCAGCATCCTTTTATAGATGAGAAAACTGAGAAACATCCCAACCTGCAACCTGCCCAAGGTCATACAGTCAGGAGCAAAGCCAGGATGCAAGGCCAGGTTTGTATGTCCCATTTATTAAGCTATTTCCACTTGACCATGTTGCAAATTCACTGTGATGGGCCATAATTCTGGAAGTGTTATCTCCTAGAAACGATACAAAATAACATCTTCATGTCTTTGAATTATTTTATAAAGCCTTCACATTAAGCAGACCGTGACTAAAAAAAAGAAAACAAAACTGAAGTGGCTTCTTATTCAGTCAGCTGACCAGCCAAACAAATTTAAAATCAATGTAAATCCTTCGGTTTGAAAACAAAACCAAAACCAAAAAAAGTATTATGATCCCCAAATGGTATGTATCCATTGGTTGGTTGATAGCTGATTTTCTCTATATTTAACAATTCTCCTAAATTTTTAATATAATTCCTTACTTCTACTACCTTTATTCCAACTATTATCTTTCATCAAGAAAATGACATGACATGTCTAAATTACATCCTCTTGACCTAAATATGTAGGCAGTCTTTCTTACTATCCCAGCTATGTTACCTGGAATTCATTTATTCAATTTTCATTCAACTTTAAATTAACTAGAAATTTCTCCCTCAGATTTAAATATTAAAACATAAGAGTTAGTCATAGATTCAAGGTTATGAATTCTGAATATTTTGTAAGTCTTAAAAAACTCTTTCCTCTTACCTGTGGAAATGAACTGCCTACTCAGTTGAGTTGCCTGGGAATCCTGAGCATTTGGACTTTTATACCAAGTTCTCAAGCTCTTCTTAAAGTCCACAGGGATGCTTGAAGGAGAAAATACACTAATTATCTTCCGGAACAGGAAAGTCAGATACTGTCATGTTTGTTTGTTTGTTTTAATAGTAAATTAATAGCTCTAGAGCAAAGAACTACAAGATAAAATGATTACATGAATACCCTTTGGCCTCCTATAAAATAATCCTTAATGCAGAAAGAAGGACATGGAGATGGAAAATAAATCTAATGCTACAGGACATAATCTTGACATTAAATAGCTATGTGCCATGGGGTTTATGACTTAAATTCTCTAAAATTCACTTCTTTCTTCCTGAGAGTATAACCCATTTACTTGTCTCAAAATAAGGTAAAACAGACTTCATAATCATTGAATAAACATTACCATATTTATTTAACTTCTAAAGTGCTATACTTCTTAGTGGCATGAGAGATATATTTAAGCTCACTGAGGGTTTACCAGGGAGAAAGGATATGCATACATAACAGGAAGTATTGAAAGCAGAAAGTGTACTGTTGGGACAGTGCACAGATAACTTTAGTATTCTATGCCAAAACAGAATATTAGAGATCTGGCAGAGATAAAGGTTAAACTCTCTGTGTTGATCAGGGTCTTGGGTACCTTATATACTCATCTATAAACTAGTTCCTAGTTATGTACTTAAACAAATTATTCAAAAATTTGTTGAAAATACATGAATGCCTAAGCTCAACACCTAGGGAGTCTAAATTGATAGATAGGGAGTGTTGGTCATGGAATTTGAATTTATGAAGGAGGAAAGGGAAGAAAGAAAGAAAGAAAGAAAGAAAGAAAGAAAGAAAGAAAGAAAGCTAGCTAGCTAATTGGTACGGATAGAGCTGAATTGTAAATAAAGGATCTATTAATTAAATATAATCCTAAGTGATCTATATACGCAACGCAGTCCTAGTTAAAACTAAAAAAGAAATGCAGAAATTAACAAGGGAATTCTTTAATTCTACAACAGAGAATATTTTATCACCCGTAACGTGATTGTTGCACAGATGTATGTGTTTATTGACATTCATGTAACCGGCACATATAAATGGTAGAGTGTCTGTATTTATATTTAAAAAAGGCAACAACCCTGACTTAAAAAAAATGAACTATTACCATAAGTTAACCTTTGTTTCATCCTATGGTTATCCTTGCAGGGAAAATATTGACTGAAATATATGAAAGGCTCCTTGGGTTCTGGCCATGTTCTACTTCCTGGGCTTGTTTACAAGGATATGTTTAATTTAAAAATTCATCAGGCTGGGATGCCTGAGTGCTTACGTAAGTTGGGTGTTTGATTCTTGGTGTTGGCTCAGATCATGATCACATGATCCCTCCCTTATCGAAACTTTCCTTCCCAGTGTATTTGCCCGATCCGGTTGACAAGCTTCTCAGCATTTTCTTTTTCTAGGTGAAGGCCTATCCTTTCTTTTTCTTTTTTTAAAGATTTTATTTATTTAAGTCAGAGAGAGAGAGCGGGAGCGAGCACAGGCAGGCAGAGTAGCAGGCAGAGGCAGAGGGAGAAGCAGGTTCCCTGCCCAGCAAGGAGCCCGATGTGGGACTCAATCCCAGGATGCTGGGAGCATGATCTGAGCCGAAGGCAGCTGCTTAACCAACTGCGCCACCCAGGCATCCCAGGCCTATCCTTTTTAAAGGGAGTATATGCTGCATGTGTCTGAGATCTTTTTCAGTCTGTCATAGATCCTTCATGACAATGATGAAGCTTAGGTAAAAGCAGGGGCTATCCAAAAAAAAATTAAGGATAAATAAAAATTCTACCTGGCGTCCCAGTAGACATAGGTCTGCAAATGTTAAATATTTCTATGTGGTTCCTAGTTCTGTGTGTGTGTGTGTGTGTGTGTGTGTGTGTGTGTGTGTGTGTGTATTGCATGTGTATATATTTGTTTTTCAACCAATCAATAGATATTTTTATTTAATCTGAGTAAATGCTAGATTAGCATTTAGGATTCACAAAGCTACATGATATATCAAGTCCCACAGAGCACTAAACTTTTAATGTCTCCTCTACATTTTTATGGGATTTTTGGACTTTTCCTATTGCCTTGGATAATAATCTTCCAATAAGCTCAAAATGTATACCTTTAGATGGATACATTAAAAGCACATACTTTATAATTTGAACAGAGTAAAAGTGTAATACATTCGATTGACTCTAATAAAATGGCTCCTATTGCCAAATGGAGGAAATCAGTTCTCAGAAACGTTAGTTCTAACCAAGTATCAGAGCTATTATATAAAAGTATGTCTTGGAGCTAAAGATATCTTTTCAAGTGTCAATGTATACATATTTAAGGCATTATTGTAAACCAGGAATCAAATAACTAATTATTTTATAAAACATTATCCTGTGGTACATTATTTCAGACCTCTTACTTTTTCATTACTGAGTAATTTCTTGTGTTGTTAATTTACACCAAAGATAATTGGGGCATATTCCTGTATGGGCATCTCCTGTGGGGTTTATAAACAGCTGAGTATGTGGATATAAGCAATCTAAATGAACCCTCTTCAAAATGTACCTAAACGTGCCTTTGCTATTCTGTGGGTAAGAGAAATTTTCAGATAATTTGCTGCATATTTAAGATGTGAAACCTAAAACAACAAAGTTAAATATACTATGAAATCCCCCATACTAAAGCCTCGTTGCCTATTCTATAGGTGAATAGAATGCATTCATTACAAACTAGATTTATGCAGAGTCTGTCTAAGAATTGGAAAACAAACTTCCTGGAGTAAAACAAAGGTAATGGAAAATAATGAATTTCTGTTTGTAAAAGTAACAAGAAGGCTTCAAGTAGATGTATGTGTTCATTTTCCTCATATCAAAAGACAGACCAGTTCAAAAAACAAGATAAAATTTATCGATAGAGAACCAGAAAACATTTGACTTATTCACCTCTCAGGGGGCTTATATTTTGATATAATAAGGAAAATAATAATTCTCTTAAGATTATTTTACTAGTCATGTATTGTAGAAGCCACTTCCAGTTACTCCTTAGTTCACGTTTCTCTAGACGTAATGACTTAAAAATATTCAAATACATAAAAATGGTGTTTTGTTTTAT
Source organism: Taxidea taxus jeffersonii (assembly GCA_003697995.1). Classification (NCBI taxonomy): domain Eukaryota; kingdom Metazoa; phylum Chordata; class Mammalia; order Carnivora; family Mustelidae; genus Taxidea; species Taxidea taxus. Next base: position 4,446 of record RCUC01169879.1, read on the forward strand.
TTTAATGGAGGTGCTGGGGAGGGAAGTCAACTGCAGAATGAAGCTATGGTATAATAAGAATCAATGAAAAATGAAAAGTGCATGCTCTCTGAGGGAGACCTGGGATTGAATTTTGTCATAGTTCTGTAGATGAGTAGCTTGTAGCAATTTTACACAATTTCTGAAAGGTTTAGAATTCTGGTGTGAATTCCAATGTTGTGTTCACTGATATACTATCTTATGTTTGTATGTTATTAGAAAAACATACTTACCTGTTCATTTTGTGTTTTAATGTGATTTAAAAGGAAAATAGCTAATAGAATTCAGTGGTAAATTTAACAGTTGATCTCATAGTTTTCAAAATGACATGAGTTGAGCCAGTGAGTAAAAACTCAAATCTTCCATTAATTCTGCAGTGAGTGGCATCATCCTTTGACCCACCATCTTGTCACTGTCTTCTGATCAGCTGCTGGGAAATTATGCATTGCCATAAAGTAAATATGAGATAGAGTTCACTTTCCTTGACTTGCACAACTGCTCACTTTTGTCATATTAATATATATAACATATATATATGTTATATATATAATATATATAATATATATATAATATATATGACATATATTAATATATATAACATATATATAACATATAATAATATATATTATATAATAATATATATAACATATTATATATGACATATAATAATATATATATATAATAATAACATATAATACAAATTTATTAATATCTCCAAGTTTGTTCTGTGAGGTATCAACATGAAGAATGTCACTGAAGTCACCATATTTATACTGAAGGGCTTCACAGAGAAGCCTGAGCTGGAGATAGTCTTGTTCTTCCTGTTTCTAGCAATCTATCTCTTTACTATGATAGGAAACTTGGTTTTAGTTTTATTGGTCATTAGGGATTCCCGGCTCCACAACCCCATGTACTATTTTCTGAGTGTGTTATCGTCTGTGGATGCCTGCTTTAACTCCGTAATTACCCCAAATATGTTAGTAGATTTTATGTCAAAGAATAAAGTCATTTCAGTCCCTGGATGTGCAGCCCAGATGCTTCTTGCTGTTACTTTTGGGACCACAGAATGCTTCCTCTGGCTTATGATCGCTACCTGGCAATCTACAACCCTCTCCTCTATTCCGTGAGCATGTCGCCCAGAGTCTATGTGTCACTCATCGTTGCGTCCTATGTTGGTGGCATTTTGCATGCCTCTGTACACACAGTGGCCACGTTCAGCCTGTCTTCTGTGGATCCAATGAAATTAGGCATGTCTTCTGTGACATCCCTCCACTACTTGCCATTTCTTGTTCTGACACCCACACCAACCAGCTGCTGCTCTTCTACCTCGTGGGCGCTATTGAGATAGTCACTATCATGATAGTCCTGATCTCCTATGGTTTCATTCTGTTGGCCATTCTCAGGATGCATTCTGCTGAGGAGCGGCGGAAAGTCTTTTCTATGTGTGGTTCTCACCTAACCGGAGTGTCAGTATATCATGGAACCATCCTCTTCATGTATGTGAGACCGAGTTCCAGCTATGCTCTGGACCATGACATGATAGTGTCGATATTTTACACTATTGTGATTCCCATGCTGAATCCCGTCATCTACAGTTTAAGGAACAAAGATGTAAAAGAAGCAATGAAAAGAGTGTTGCAAAAATTGGTTTATTAATTAATTATATTTTTCACACTAAACCTTAAATTGAATCAATGTAGGATGAAGTACGTTGCCTCCAGTTGAAGAAGTTACAATAAAAATATTTAGTTTCTGCTTATTAGTGCCTTTCTAGTCTTCTTACATTTGAAAAATAAAGATCATAAATAAAGGCTATATATGTTCTGTATGTTCTATATATGTAATAGTACCATGCATCTAGTACATGGTGCTATTTCTTCCATAGACAAAATACATAGGTCCAGGATTCAAATGGTTCCAATGGGAGTGGCACCACTCACTGAATCACCTAGTGACCCACACACATAATTTTGCTTCCTCTTCCTATAATCTTACAGCTTCAGGAACGAAGACTAAAAGAGGCAATGAAAAATAATTTAAAGAGAAATTATTTCATAAATAATGGACATTTTTAGCATTAAGTAAAACCAAAAAGTTTGTCCCTGCTTTTAAGAGTCTTGGTACATGAAATGGAAGAGTACACTGATTTTTTTCACTTTGCCAACTGCATCATTTGGCTTCCAGAGTATAATATATGGAGTACTGAAAATCTTCTTTAAGTCATTAGCAGAAATAAGAGAGAGAGGAATACATTTAAAATGGTTTCCACCAGATTTGATAATTCATTCCTTTTACTGAAATGCATGGATGATAAGATGAAGACAAAATAAAAAGGAAAAAAAAGAGAGGGAGAGAGAGAGGAAGGAAGGAAGGAAGGAAGGAAGGAAGGAAGGAAGGAGATCAGTTTTACTAGTTATAGCTATGCTGATTCTGATATTCCATTACATTTTCAAGATGCAAAACTAGAATCCCCATAAATATTGTACTGATACATGTGCTGTTATCTAGAAAGGAGCTATTTGAAATTACAGCACTGGAAGGGACTTAAAACAGTGTATAAGTAGGTGAAGGTTAAGCCTCTGCCTTCAGCTCAGGTCATGATCTCAGGGTCCTGGGATCGAGCCCCACATCGGGCTCTCTGCTCAGCAGGGAACCTGCTACCACCCCTACCCTGCCTGCTTCTCTGCCTACGTGTGATCTCTGTCTGTCAAATAAATAAAATCTTTAAAAAAAAAAGGATTTATATGAAGACAAAAAAGAGTACACTTATCTTGACAAGCAGTGAGCAATATATGTAACTGATGTGTCACTCTATGGTACACCTAAAGTTAAAACAACACCGTGTTAACTGCCCTGTAATTAAAATTTTAAATAAAAAATAAATGTACAAAATTTCACCTTTATTTAAGATGGAGAGAGCTGCAATATTGTTTTAAAAAATCCAGATAATCTACAAATTTAACTTTTCATGACTCTGTCAAAGAGTGGAGTTTGAAAACACCCAAGTAATCTAATTACAGGGGGAGACAAGCTCCTCCAGGGAGAGAGGAGATAAATGAAGTGTTTCACCTTCAGCAAAAGGTGGGAGAAAGATGTGACCACCATGCAAGAAGGTGGAAAGAAATTAGCTAAATTAAACACACATTCATATATCTAGGTATATACACACACATTTGACACATATATACATATATATATATATATATATATACACATACACACATATGTTACATACATACACACATAACATATGTTAAATCCAGTAATTTGGGCTATTGGGAAGAGCAGAGAAGCCTAGAAAGTGGATTTACCTTCACTCTAAGTGTTCTCTGCTGTTCCCAGCCAAGACTAGTAAGAATAGCTCCTTAGAATAGTAATACAAATCAACTTTTCAAAAACAGGTATTCCTAGGGGTCCTGACTAACGATTTAAATTACTAGGTTAAAAGATCTAGTGGTCAGGGCACCTGATCTGACTCTTCATTTTGGCTCAGGTCACGATCTCAGGGTTGTGAGAACCAGCCCACATTCAGCTCCATGCTCAACACATGGCTGCCTGAGATTCCCTCTCCTTCTGCTTCCTCCTGTGTTCATCTCTCTTCTTTCTAAAATAAATAATCTTAAAAAAATAAGATCTTTGGAGGTGATAAACAATATATATATGAGTATATATATATATATATTCTCATATATATATATATATATATGAGTATATATTTCATCAACAGACGGAAACCACAAAGAAGTGTCCAATGCTGGACATTCAACACACACCCACACACTCTCAGTATTAGAGACAAGCAATTCCTTCAAAAGGATCATCAGTAGATCAAAAAAGATGTGGAAAAAATCAGAAAATTGAGGATAAGCAACAGGAATTAAGCAAACAATGTAAGCTATAGAAAAAATGAGAAGAAATGTATCTAACAATTGTGACATAATATCAAACATTCTAATGTACAGAACAAAAATAGAGAAGGAATGAATCAGAAGAAATATTTGAAAATATAATGGCCAAGACTTCTAAAATTAAGGAAACATCAAACCATGAGTTGGAAAAGTAGACCCTAGAAAGGAAAAGTACAAAAAACCAACCAACCAACCAACCAACAAAACATACCTAGACTCATTAGTATCACCAATTAATAATAAAGATAAATAGAAAATTATGAAAGCACTCGGAGGAACATGCACGTCACATACAGAAGAGAAAAATATAAGGATATAGCAGATGCCATAAGAAATGACTCACACCAGATACAATGAAGAAATACTTAAAGTAGTAAAAGATAGTCACTGTCAATCCCAAATTTAATATCCATAGAAATGTTTGGAATATCTTAGAAAAATAAAAACAGGGGGCATCTGGCTGGCTCAGTAGTGTCTGCCTTCTTTGGCTCAGGTCATGATCCCAGGGGCTTGGGATGGAGGCCTGCCTTGGGCTCCCTGCTCAGCAGGGAGGCTGCTTCTCCCTCACCCTACCTGTGCTCTCTCTCTATCTCTCTGTCAACTAAATAAATAAAATCTTTTAACAAAACAGAACAGACTTTTTCAGGAAATAATATTCACACACTGAAATAATTTATATCAAGCAAACTTGTGCTTCAACAATTATTCAGCCAAAAGAAGTGTAACAGAAGAAAATATGTGTCTACACAAAGACATGAATAAAACTAAAAGTATCTAAAATGAAGATAAATAAAACAAATATTAGATATTTAATTATAATTTCTTTAAAGAGTAAATGAAGAAAAACTATGTTGATGCATTAATTATTGGTTTAAACTATGAATAAAAGTATAATATATGACAAAAATAGACTGAAAAATAGAGAAAAATTGGCTCTAAGTTTCTGACATTAAAAGTTATATTGTATGTTATTCTAGGTTAACTGTGTTATATTAAATATACATATTGCAATTCCCATGGCCACCACTGAAAAGAGAGAAGATACACATTACCAATATCAGGAATGAAAAAAGGGCTGTCACTTGGTCCCCAAAATATTAAAAGGATAATAATAGAGTATTACAAAGAACTCTTTACTAATAATTTTTAAAATTAAATGAGATGTACAATTGCTTAAAGATGGTCTTATCAGAGGAAATAAGATCTTTGTCCTATATGTATTGTCCTATATGTATAGTCCTATATGTATTGAATAAATTGAATTACTCCTTAGAAGTCTATGAAAAAGTGTATGAAAAAAAAATCAGGGAATTGTTTTCCCAATGTGAAAACCTCCCCTTTCTCTCAGACTGCAATGTGCAGAATACTGGGTGACCCCTCTTCAATGATGCTGAAGAGAACCAGATCTGGGAGACACCAATGCAACAATAGAGAAGAAACCTTGGAGCCATCCAGAAACCCTAGCCAGCTAAACTCTGCAACATTGTTAGAACAGAGGGTACTTGTTTCTTCTTTGCTAAGACACTGTTTCTGAATCCCTTTGTTCGACCACCAGACTCTGTGCCTTGACTATTACAGGTTCTCTCTCCAGAACAATACCATCATCAGATAAATAGTTCTTCCTTTTTTCAGAATCACTCTTTCTGTAAGTAGGGCTATGCCTGCATATTTGAGAAAATTTAGCTAGTCAAAATCACGCTGCCTTCCAGCAATTCTATCATACCAGAAAAATGCACATTTAACAGCCCTGGTGTTTTATTTAATGCTCTTTTTAATATGATGATGAATTCTCCGTTTTGACCTCTGATAATAATAGTATTCTTAGCCAGAGTGATGTTGAAGAATGTTGAGTTCCAACGTGAATTTGTTCTTAACAGGGAGTGGCCCTGAACCAGTTATGTAATCTCTTTGTGCTCCAGGTTTATTATCTGCAAAATTCTTCCTTCAGAAACATTTATTAAGGCAGTATTCTGGGTGATGGGGTACAACACTATACACAGTAAGTAAAAATCCTGGCTTATGACTTAGGGGTAGTAGGGGAGGAATACAAGTAACAAAAGATGCAAACTAAATATATAGAACGGTGGTTGGGGGTGCCTGAGTGGCTCAGTTGGTTAAGAGTCTGACTCTTGAATGCAGCTCAGGTCTTGATCTCAGGGTTTGTTAGTTCAAGTCCCACATTGGGCTCCATGCTAGGCATGGTGACTACTTAAAAAAAAAATCACATTTTATATATATATCTACATATATATATGTAGATACACACACACACATACACACACACAGACCACATATGTGTATGTATACATATGCACATATATATAAAATAAGTCAAATATGTATATTTATTAGCTGGAGGGAAACTGATATGGGAAACAAATGAAGCATAGAAAAGGGCAAGAAGCAGGTACAATTTTAAATCAGGTTGTAAGGGATATTCTTATTAAGAAAAGAATAAGAAAAAAATCTTGCATTTGCATTCGAAAAGGAAGCTGGTATACACATTTGCATATGAGAAGGAAGTTTCAGGGTGAAGAAAGGAAAGGGGATAATTCTAGGCACTGTTGTGCACAAGAAGAGCTAGGAGTGCATTTTTTTTTAAGATTTTAAAGATTTATTTATTTATTTATTTTAGAGAGAGAGCAAGCACAAGCAGGGGGAGGAGCAGAGGGAAAGCGGTAGAGAGAGAGAGAAAGAAGTAGGCTCTTTTTTGAGTACAGAGCCTGATGTGGGGCTCCATCCCACAACCCTGAGATCATGACCTGAGCTGAAATTAAGAGTTGGATGCTTAAAGGTGCCCCGGGAGGGCATGTTATTGAAACAAAGTAAATATGATGAACAGAATGACACAGAATGAGTTATTAGATGTAAGGAGTGAAGACAACATCATTTCGGATCAGTGGGTTCCTGTAAAAGTTTTGTTTTTCATTCTTAGTGGGATGAAAAGTCTGGTTGGAGTTGTAGAAGTGATATGATCCAGTTTACTGTTTTACCACTCTGGCTTTTACACTGAGATTAGATTCAAGAGAGCTAAGGTCAAGGGGCTGCAGCAGTGCTTCTGAGACTGTGGTCCTTCGGGCCAGTGTGGTGACAGAGAACATGCTGAGAGATAGACTCTGGATATATTTTGTATTTAGGGTCCGCATAGGATGCCTTTGGAGTGGATGTCAGGTGTGTGACATAACAAGGCAATTATGGATTATTCTTAAATCTTTGCCTGAAGGAATAGAAAGGTTGCTTTCCATTATGTGAGATTAACATTGGGATATTGCTAGTACCTATCTTGTGAAGATAAATTATGGTAACATATACACATGTATATATGCCTCTGAGTATTGTCTAGCATACAGTAAATGCTAAAATACAGTATTAATATCATATAGATACCATATCTGTCAATTATTTGGAAGCAGACACAGCTTTTCATATTATTTTCATGCTCTATTCTACTCTTAATTTTTTATCATATTTGTATTAAATAACATTTTTGCATGGCAAGAAGAATATATCTTAAATTATGCCTGGCCACATCCTATGTAAAATATGGTATGCACTAATATAACAATTTCATAAGGCAAACACAAACAGTCTAAATCTTCTATATCATGCATAGATTATATTACATATACGTAAAAACATACACACTTCCTAAATTATATTATAAAGAAGATGTGGTAACCCTACTTTAATTACAATTTATTTTAATTTAATTAGCTTCTATTCAGCTTAAGTGCTGTCAACAAAATCACAGAATCTCTTAGCCATTTTTGCCAACTCAAACCAACAGGATACATTTCCTAATCATAAAAATATACATCAACAGAAACAAGGTGAAAACATAGTTTATAGAAAAGAAAAATGAAAAGACCTATAAGTATATTAAATGCTGTAGTGAAGATGCAAAATGAATGGCCAACTATAAAAACCTATTATTAAGCGATAAATATTTATCATATACTTATTACTAATTACAAACAAAAGCAAGTAACAATAACAATAAAGAAGCTAGACCAAATGGATACCAAAGCAAAAATGAGTCATGATAATTTTAAGTGGAATGATATATGAGAATGGAAATTTTAAAATAAACTAAATGGAGGAAAATAATGCATATTTAAGAATTTGAATAATTGTGTTGACATTTTTAAGTTAGTGAAAATATTTTAAACTTGTAACTTATAAAAGAGAAATTGTACTCTTACATTTTATTTTAAACCTTTAAAATGTATTCAGGAAAAATAGTAAACTATAGTTACATTTCAGAAATAAAAATTCTATATTATTGGTTGAAATGAAAACTGTCTAATTACAAGAGTTTAAGCAAAAAAATATCAAATTCTTGGAAAATGGAAGAATGCACTCTTAACATCTACACAGCAAAGAAAAGGAAAACTAGTTCGGATTATGTAGAGGGAAAAAGGAAAAATAAAGGAAATTTCAGCAGTATGACTACAGTTTATGGGTTGCTACAAATTCTGAATTCATTGTCATTTCCTGGTTTTATAACTTGTCCCTGTTAAAAAGATTAGAACAAATGAGTCAAACATTTAATCCAGCATTTATTTTTAGTGGCCATAGCAAACCTATAAAAATTAGGAGAAACCTATCCTATAAACATACACACACAGAGAGAAAAGCAACAGTTTCCTGAAATTTATTGACAAGTTACAGAGAGGTAAGGTTTTTAAATATTTAGCAGGTAGCCACCAAGGAGATACCACTGCATACAGATTTTTAAATTGTTGCATTTACATTTCAGATTCAAAGTATTGCAAGATGAGAGTTCTTGACCTTTTTCAGCCCAGATACTCATACACATTCATCTTACATTTCCGTGACAAAGGCAGTATCAAAGGTTAAACTTGTAAATGTGTACAGAGGCTGCTGAAAAGCACATAGAAAATGACAGAATTTTTTTTTTTAAGATTTTATTTATTTATTTGTCAGAGAGAGAGAGCAGGAGCAAGCACAGGCAGATGGGGAGGCAGGCAGAGGCAGAGGGAGGAGCAGGCTCCGTGACCGAGCAAGGAGCCTGATGTGGGACTTGATCCCAGGATGCTGGGATCATGACCTGAGCCGAAGGCTGCTGCTTAACCAACTGAGCCACCCAGGCGTCCCGAAAATGACAGAAATTTTGCTTATTTAAGTAACATATGCACATGCATTCATAATTATAGATCACACACAAAGCTGTTAATGACTGCTAAGGCATTTCTATTCCCTTCTTCTTGTCCATGGTGTCCATGGGTAGCATGTTCTCCAATGTTAACAGATACCATTTTAAATTCAAAATTGTGAAGTGTTGAGTTTTTCCTCAGTTGTGTGTCAATTAAGTTAGCCAAAAGTAATTTATAAAACACAAGGGAATATTCTCTTTTTAAAATATTACTTATTTA
>RCUC01169893.1:0-22082 GCA_003697995.1 Taxidea taxus jeffersonii
CACTGCTAGGTTGGCATTCTTTGTTCTTATTAAAAATCAACATGATCCTATTCTCACCATACTTTGTTACCCACAGCAGTGGGTAATTCACTGACTCACAGATTGAAACAGGTAATTTTTGCAGTTATGCATGACATCCAGATTTATTCCTTTACCAAGAGCCTCTTTATAAACACAGCTTGAGAGCCAAGTTTATAAGTCCATGTCTGAACAGCTAAAACTGGTCAACAATTCCTCCCAACACAATAAATTGTCATGTCCTAACCAACAGAGAGAAGGCACGGTCCTAACCCTCACTCAGGTATGCTTGAAACCCTTCTGAACACGTGTGTCTGGGAAGTCGGGAGATTCCCCGCCCTTCTGCAGTCCTTGCCCTGCCACTCACAAGCTCTCTGACCTTGACTGAGTCACTTCACTTTTCTGGGTCTCCACTTCCCTGATCTGGAAAATCAAATGAAATAAAGATGACTGAAACAAAACCAGGCAAGACTTCAACTGATTACATGACTTTCCCAAAAGTAAGCTAGATGAAGTGGAATTAGGGTGGAATCCAGGCCCCTGGCCTGAAGACGCTAAGAGTTAGGCTCTCTTCTTCTGCTCTACAACTTGCCTGGGTTATGAGCCATTTCAGATTATTTCTTGAAAAGAGTGAAGAGATCTTGAGGACTTATATTCTAGCCCCTACCTGCCCTTAAAGCAGATGGGACGTTGGTTGCTTCCCATGGTGGGTATTTATTCTCCTCATCTGTTAAAGGAAGGGGCTTGACTAAATGCATGACAAAAAAGTCATGTGTCCATGAGCTCCCAGGACCTACAACAGACACAGAAAACACTTCATTGCCACCCAGAAGCCACTCTCCCTACTTTCTCTCCTGCTAATGGATCCTCATTTTGCCCAGTCTGGTCACATGTCAGGCCCAGGATAACTCCTGGATCTCTTGCTAGATACTCACATTCCAGAACCTTCTGTGGCTAGGGGCAACCATGGAGTCCAGTTCTGACAAAAGCAACATAAGGAGGAGTTTCTGAGGAAGCCTTTGATTCCTTGGTGCAGGTAAGAGACAGGAATGGAGAGTCTGCTGGCTTAGCCCCTTCACCCTGCCCAAAGTGCCCTCATGATCCCCGGAGCAGCCACAAACCTCTTGGGAAGATAAAGAGGCAACAAGCCTGGAAAGAAAGCTGAGGATGGCAGAGGCAAGAGATGGGAGCCAAGTCCTTGATGACATGGATGAGCTGTCTGACCAACTCCAGAAGTGCCTCCCTCCAGATCTCTTGTCAAATAAACATTGTGTGTCCTTTTGGTGGAAGCAACTGTTAAGGATTCTGTAAAGCTGCACAAACACAAACATCTGTTTGCTTTGCCTAGGGATGGAATTATATCCATTGATGTGGTCATGGTGATTATCTCCTGCTGATCAGTAGCTCTTATCAGCAGGGACACATGTCTTTGAGTAATAAGAAATAGTCAAATGAATTGCTTTGTGTAAATGCGGTTTGTTTGGTAGGCAGGAATCTTTCCAAATATGGAGCCCTCGAGGGAAGAAGAGAAATGTTATAAGGAATTTGGGGTGATGAAAAGAGAAAAAGAAGGCCACCATGACTGTGCCAGGCATGCTGTTGGTCACATGCATTGGTCTCAGCACTTCTCTGTGCCTGGCGCTGTGCGAGCTGGTGTCACAGCAAGAACAAGGTGGGAAAGCACTTGCCCTCATTGGGTTTGAAAACTGCGGTGTGACAGGCTGTTCCAGAAGGGATTATACATGAGATGAAGGTCACAAAAGGGGAAGGAAGGCAGTACGTGGAAGCTCTAAGAACAGAAGGGGTAACCCATTGAGGGGGCCAGGGAAGGGGGCCTCTCTGAAGAAGCCACATTTCAGCCAACACCTAGAGAGTATGTAGGAGTTGGCCTGGAGTGGAGAAGGAAACATGAAGTTCCAGAGAGGAAAAGAATTACAGTCAGTCATCAGGACAATTCTGTGCTCCGGTACATGAAGAGAGATTGTCTTTTCCATTTCTGTCAGTCAGTCAGTTATGCCATAGGAACAAACAGCCCAGAAATGTTCCAAGGCTCAAAGCAAAAGCAGTTCATTTCTCCCTCTTCTTCCATCTGCACCACAGGTAGGCTGGGGCCTCTGCACATGCATTTCTTCTGGAATCCAGGCTGAGGGAGGCTCCTTCTGATCCACATGTCCACAGTCACAGAGACAAGGGAAGGACAACATGGCCAGCCATGCACTGACTCTCCAAAGCTGTCCACTGGCGTTTTGCACACATTTCCCTGGTCAAAGCAAATCATATGGTCTCAAGTATAATCCCCTTATGGGCAAGGGCATCAAATACAGTTGACCGATGATATATTCTACTACATATCTGTGCTATTATGTACCAACGAAAAAGCAGAGGTTTAAAGAGGTGATATGATGTGTTCACGATCACACAGCTGAGAGGTGGCAGAGCAAGGATTTAGAATCAGGGGTTCCACATCTAAGTCTAGAGCACTCTCTGCTATGACAGGAAGTGAGCCAAAGTGCCCACGAGGCTTGGAAATGCTACAGCAGACATCTGAGGAGAACCCACGCTTCCCGCACACATGAACTCTGTGAGCTGGCCACCCTGAGCAGGCTGATAACCACAGTGCTCCTCCAGAGGACCTTCCTTCCAGCCAGTTTGGCCAGCAGAACAGAGAGTCCAGGCTCCCCAGAACTGCCCTCATGGCTCCAAGGCACACAACTCTTCTTAAATTTGCTGCTTTGAAAGTTGCAGACATCTGTGGGCCTCTGCTGCCAAGAAGACAACCCCCCCCCGCCCGCACCCCAGGCACCTTCTTCTTGGAACAACGGATTCCTGGTTTTCCCAGCACAGACGGCCGCTGTCACCACCTCAGCTTGTTGCTGGGGTGGTTTCTGGGGGCTCACCTCCCCAGAGATGAGCTCCTGCCTCAGCTTCTTTGATTCTAGCAGCATCTTCTTGGCCCCTGTCCCTGATCAAGTGTAGGACCAGGTTATAGTCATACACACTTTAGACATTTGTGAGGGTAACAAGCCAAGAACTTGGCTAATCTCTATATTTGTGGTGGCAAGTTGTCTCTTCTTCTAAATGCAATAGAGTCAAAATATCTAAGGAACCCCTATTAGACCTTAGGGATCCTTTTAAGATAGCATGAAGGACATTTAAAACGCTATTTGAATAAATTCTGTCACTGAAATAAACTCAGCATTGCACCTGGCATCCATGGGTCAGCGAGTTCTGTTGACTCTACCTTCAAAATACATGTGCAGTCTGACCCCTTCATCACCCCCCACCAAACCTCGGATCCCAGCCATCGTCCTATCTCAGGCCGATGCCTACAACTGCTTCCCACCTGGACTTCTGGTTTCTTCCTGTCTTTGTCCCACCTGAGTTAATTCTCCACATGCCAGAGTGGGTCAAACAGTCATCAGAGCAAGTCACGTGTCTGCTACAGCCCTCCCCTCCAGCGGGTCCCATCTCCCTCAGAGTGGAAATTAAAGTCAGTGGAATGGCCCACGGGTCTCTTGTGGTTTGAGCCCATGGCCTGCCTGGCCTCCTCTCCTGACAGTCATCCCAGCTGTGCTGGCCTTCTGGCTGTCCATGGCATTGGCCTGTGTCCAGGCCAATGTATGGCCATTCCCCTTTCTGGCACATTCTACCCAGTGAGTGACACACTTGTTCACCTCTGAGGCTTTACCCACATGTTGCCTTCTCCAAGGGGCTGCTTCTCCCCACTCCTAACTTATACTGAGCCACGTCTCCCAACCAGCCCTGCCCTGCCCTGCCTGTTCTTGTTCTGCTTTTTGTCCCTGGCACTTGTCACCCTCCACCACAGAACATCCGTTGTTGTGTAGTTTATTCCCTGCCTACACCTGTGAAAGCTCTGCAAGGGCAGGGTTGTGTGTCCCTCTTTGTTCACTGCTGCAAAAACACCCTTCTTAGAACAGTAGGGGCACACAGTAGGAGCTCCATCGATATTTGTTGAATCAAGGAATTCTGTGATGTCATTATGGCAGTTGCCTTACCCAGGAAAGTTCCTAAGCCTGGAAAGAAAAACACTGAGGTCTCTCCAGCAGTGAGAAACAAGGTTTTGGAGGGCAGCAGACCTGGGTTCGAATCCTAGCTATGCTACTTCCTGCCATGACCCCATAAGAACCATACCTAACACCACTGATCTTCCCTTTCTCTGCAAAATGAGACACCATCACACAAAGTTTTTGTGAGGAATAAATGAGTAATGCAAGTGCAGCTCATAACACTGAGTCTGGCCCAGAATACACACTTGAGAGCCGGCGGCCGCTATTTCTAATTATTACATGATAAGGAGGAAATGCCACAGGGCTGAGGCAAGTGGGGAGGGGGCCGTCTGCGGCTTGCGCACCAGCTAAGTGCTCACTCCGGCAAGCTGGTCTTGCAGCCCTTGAAATTCAAACTTTGCTTCAACAAAGTTTCAAATTAACATACGACATAGATCTTCAGAGACTCTGCCAAATAGTCAAAATCACAAGGTTAAGCTTCAAACACCAAGGTTTCCTGAAATATTAATTAGCATTGGAAAAAGAAGCAACACAGTGGAAAATGAAGGGAAAGACTTGGAGTGGATTTATAAAATTATAGAATTTCAACTAGCAGGAACCTCACAGAATGTCCATCACTAACCCCATGGCACAGATTGCCATGACAGTCCAGGAGGGCGTGGACTGAACGAGTTCCAAGAGTGCCCCAATGCTGAGAGTTCTTGAAATCCTGAACCCTACGTGTCTGGCTTCTCTCAAGCCCTGCCAACAGCCCAGTAAGCAAAGAATCCCACACAAGATGGGACAGAGGAGAGCGAACGTGTCTCTCCCAGCACCTCCCCACCCCTGTCCCCAGTGTGGATGATAAAATGTGGGAGCTCTGGCTAATTTTTCTCTTTTCTTTCTTTTATTTTAAGCCTGCACTACTCTTAAGGTCGCAAGACCCCAGGTTCTATTCAGCCCACAGGCACATCTGGATTTGCAGAGACCATACAGCTTCACACTGGCCACAAATGTAAATGTAAAACACAAATTTAAAAACTGCCCTCCACCAGGACAGATGAAGAGCAAAGATCCTCCTTCACACCCTGTATCAGTGACACGCAGACATGTCCCTGAGTGCACTCCCCTCCCTCAGCAGGACACACTTAAGTTACAGTGTGCCTCTTGCCCTTCTGTGAGCTGGCTCAGGACCTGCATGCCTGGAAAAGCTACATCCATTTTTCACTGCCATGTTGGGGTTTCCAGAGGCACAAGTGAGGCCATCAGATCAGCAGCCAGGGCCAGTGTGAAGCTCATAGGAATGTGCATGCATGTTAGTGCCAGGTGTCCCTGGTTTAGGAGAATGGCTCTGGGCTCATTAGTCCATGTTTGTAGACAAATCCAGCAGCTTCAATTTCTTTATGAGGAGTGGCAGTGTTAAACACAGTGTTTAGGGCTGTTATGAAGAACAGAAACAGTGTATACAAGAGCCTGGCACAGAATGGGTCATTGATGAGTTGTGGTGTTTTCATTACCTCCTAAGCTATCCTTTCTTTCCATTTCCTTCCTCCTCCATCTCAGACCTGAACCACAGCAGAATCCTCCCAATAGGCTCCCTGTCTGATTCTTGCCCCTTCCCATCTCTCCTCCAGTACAGCCAAGGAGATGTTGCCTTAAACCTAGACACAGTCATGACACTTCCTGCATAATTCTCCATGGTCTTTCGGAGGACTCATTGTGTGAGGGAATATGAAGAGCTCTGATAGAGGGTTCTTTGTTGCAAGAAACAGAAGCTGGTTCTAACTGAAAAAAAAAAAAAACAGGAAAGAAATTACTTTAAAGATTTGGGGAGCATAATAATTACAAAAGGAAAAGTAGTAACTTTACAGTAGAGAAACCTGGAAGCCAGCACCTTAACCAAGCAACCAAAGAAATAACATGAGCAAAGGACAAATCAAGGTCATGTGCCTCCTGATATGATATACTGAAGAGGACACAACAACACTTCCATGGTTTTTCAAAAACACAGAAAATGCAAAAATGTATGTGACATGATTCTAATCATAAGGAAACATCACATAAACCCAAACTGAGACACCTTTTACAAAATAAAAGGCCTGTCTGTTCTCTTAGCAAAGGTCAAGGTCATGACAGAAAAAGAAATACTGAGGAACAGTCTCAGATTAAAAGAGATTAAGGATACATGACAATTAAATAAAATGTGTATTCCTAGACTGGATCCTGGACCATAAAATAGTTTTCATCTTTTGCATGAAGAAACATTAGTGGTTCAGCTGGTAAAATGGGATTAAGGTCAGTAGACTGGAGTGATAGGACTGTATTAGTATGAATTTCCTGATTTGGGTTATTATATTAATGGTGATGTTAGAAAGAGTTAGAAGTGGGTAGCTCAGATATTTGCAGGGATAGCTGGTGACTCAGATAGGAGCTTCAGCTTCCAGGGGCAGCATCCTTAACTGCCCTGGTAAGGATACCACCCCTGGAGTTCATTATATGTACCCATAGTTTATGCATCACTGGGAACTGATGGCCTCCAGTGCAAGGGACCTCTGTGCTGGGAACTTGACCTGCTCCTAAGATCCTCTCAAACCTGGGAGCTTCTGCCTCCTTCTGCAGCAAAATGGGTCACTGCAGGAGTCAAGTTTATCCTATTACTCACTTTCACGTCATATCCGTGGAGTACTAGCGATCAGCACAACTTGTTGACAGTACAGATGGTCTGCATGCTAGCTGCAAGGGAGGCTATGAATCTGAGGTTTCTGGTTTCAATGCTGGTGATGGGAAACTCATAAGGAAAGGAAACCATTTTACAAACACTCATAAAATGTTTCAGCTTACTTTGAAAAGTCATAAAATATGACTAAGGTAAGGGGTAATGATCATTCATAAATTCTACTTACTGTTATTCATTTCAGGCACAACCAAACTCAAGCTTGCTCAGTTCAAAATAAATTCCTTTTTCTTCCTCTCTAGATGGCTATTCTTGAACCACCATAAAGTCTGCTAGTGGTTGAGATTTTTGTGGCTTTTGAGATGGACACTGCAATTCACTGCCTTCTTTCTGCAGAAGTTTACAACAATCTTGAATCAAGTAAAAGTGCTTTTGGCTATGTTGAAACCTAAAACAACAGGAACCCTGTTCATATTTCAGCACACTAGAGCTGTGAAGAGAGAGACGAATAGGTGTTTCCACAAAGAGAGAACAAGGCAGTCAGTGGTTCTAAAACCCCACTAGTGCTAAGAATCACCCATCGTATTTGCTAAAATCCTGATTCTAGGCCCAGTCCCCCAGAGAGAGATTCAGCAGGACTGTGGAATGTGCTGGGGTCTGGCTTCCAAACTTCTAGCAAAATCCCCACATTTTCCCAAGGCAAATGGTGGCCAGATGGCACTTTGAGAAATTCTGGACAAGGGGCAGGGGTGTCACATGGATTAAGGCAAAAAGGTGGGATCACTCTGGTGCCTGTAAGGAAATCCAAGTATTTCAGGACAGGAAGCCAGGGAGGTGACCTGGGGAGTGCAGCTGGGGAGGAACAGGGCTCATCCACCTGCCCTGTAAAAGTGACCTTCCACAGAAAAGGATGGAAAAGAGAACTTCTAAACTCCATGCTGACAGCACCAGTTGGCCAGTCATAAAACCACACCAGATGGACTTCTCCAGGTCTCATTTTAAGTTTTTCATTTATTTATTCATGTATTTATTTTCGCCACCTTCGGCACTGACTGTTCACGCCCCACTGTTGACTCCGCTGAACAAAGACTGGCATTCTCACTGGACAGCCTTTCTTTCACTGCATCCTGTCCAGAGAAGGAAACAGTGGGGTTTTGTCTCCAGCTCCAACAGCAGCCTCCCAGCAGGTGTCCCTGGGAGAGGGAGGGTGTCCCCCTCCATCTGCAAGCACAGAGCCCCTCACCAGCGCAGCTCACATCCCAGACCCTGGATTGCTGCCCCAACCCTCCACCCCCACATTGTGACAGAAATGCATTCCTTTTATTCTCAGTGAGAAGGCTCTCTCCCTTCCGGCCCTGGATCGATGGGACAGAAATGGCCGATTTAATTAGTCCAGTCACCAGCTTGCCTTATTACTTTCTCATTTACGATGAAATAATGGGGAGCAAATGGAAGGGATTTGTCATTTCCTAAGGAATGGCGAGGCTGGGTAGGGTGCCAATTTCTGGGCTCAGCTGCAGCCCTCACCTCAAGGCAGGCAAGGAAAGTCACTGCCTTTCCAAGAAAATCAGTACTTGCGTCAGTTTGTGGAGTCCACTGGGAGTGGGACCAAGAGTGCTAGACTGCAGTGCTCTTAACACTCACCCAGGGGCTTGGGCAGATCTGCTTCTACCACTTTGTGTGCGACTATGGGTTACTGACCTTGTCCATTGGATTGATTCCTCGAGTCTGAGTAGGGCCCAGGATCCACCCCAGTACGTGATGTCCAGGTGATTCTAATGCACACTGGCACTGACAGCCCCCAGACTGGACATATACAGTCCTTGGTCCCCATGGACCACCCTGACCTCATTCCTGACGCAACACCCTCATGTATGTCACACATGTTAGCTGCAGAGAAAGTCTCATCGGTACCCAAATGCCACAACATTGCCCACCACACAATTCTACACATGCTGTTCCTGCCTAAGATTTACTTTTTTTCCTCCACCCCACTCCTTTATCCACTGCCAAACTCTTCCTCCCTATAAAAGGCCCAAAACAAATATCACCTCTGTGAAGCTTTCCCTGATTCTTAGAAGAGGAGCCTGTCACACTGTCTTCTGTACACACAGAGCATTCTGTACAGCCCTTCATCAAAGCACACATTGAATTCTACATTTTTCAAGTCTTCCCCCAAGTAGGCAATGAGACCCTTGGACTTATATTTTGTTCATCTTAGTATCCCCAGAACTGGCACCTTAACAGTTATTCAAAATATGTATGGGATGAAAGAATCAATCAATCTGTCAATCAATCAATTTTGAGCCAACCTTATTGTCTATTAAGCCCCAGCTCTCAGTTTAGGAATGATAAAATGTATAGTTGTCTGAGTGATGTGATTTCAGAGAGATCAATAACTCCCTCCACACCCCAAAATAGCTCCCCTCAAATCCCATTATAGTGCATGAAATTCTCACCATTAGTTTACTCATTTAATTCAGCAAATATTGATTGTGACATGAAGCATAGGAGATAAACTTGAAATTGTAGTTGGACTTTGTCTAGTATGCCCACCTGAGCAAGCATCAGAGGGGCTCGTCTTCATCGGAAAGGAGGCACTTAGCTTGAGGGAGGAGTAGTCTAGCTCTTGGGATACTGGTGGCTGTATCCTCTGAGGGAAGGAACAAGGACCGCAGGAGGAGCTGATGTAATGGATGGAAAAAGCTAAGGAGTGCATTTGCAGGCATGCTGAGTTGGAAAGCCTATGGCACATCTCGGAGGAGGTGGGCAGCAGGTGATGGGTACAAGCTTCTGGAGCTCAGAGGAAAAGGGTCCTTGGGAGACTGTGATTAGGGAGTCTGGCCAAGTCCAGATCATGCAGTGGAGTAAACGATACCACACAGGAAGTTTGCAGCAGAAGAAGGAAAAATAGTCAAGGATCAAATATATGGAAAATCTTTTAGTGGACAGAAGTTAAGGCACCTGGCATTTAGCTAACCTCTTAACCATAATCATCGTCTTGATTAATTAACATTTGTTGAATGAATGAGTGAGTGAATGGAAGAACTTTGTGTTGCCAGTACTAATTTCCATTTTCTCGGCATAACTAGAGCTTAGAGAGCAAAATGACTTAACCAGGATTATACAATTAGTGAGAGGCAGAGTCAGAATTCAAACTGTTTTGTCTGACTTAGAGGTTCAAACTTTGCTATCCTTATTATGCTATTTGAGGCGAGAGCAGCTGGCAGCCATATTGGTCCCTGACAGCTGCATGGGCTGTGCGGCAGCTGGCTCCAAGCAGCTCGTGACACCTGCATGAGCCCATTAAATGCCAATCCTGTAGTCAGTGACTTCTTGTTGGTACCCTGAAATTGGCCACGGTGGACATATTTACACCACAGAAATTGACAAATGCTAAGAACTCCATGAACTAGATTTTTGGTTTGGTTTGGTTGTTTTTTTGGTTTTGTCGGAGTTTTTTTTTTATATTTTATTGATTGATTTGAAAGAGAGAGTGTGAGCTGGGAGGGGCAGAGAAAGCATCTGAGGCAAACTCTATGCTAAGCATGGAGCCCGATATGGGGCTTAATCCCTGGACTCTGACTGAGATCATGACCTGAGCTGAAACCAAGAGTCAGACCCTTAACCAACAGAGACACCCAGGTGCCCCTTGGTTGGTTGGTTGGTTGGTTGGTTTTAACTTGTTTGTTTGCTTCCAGAAAGACAGTTTTAAACATTTACCTAGATACAGTTGGGAAAATTCAAGTTTAGGATTCCTCTTTTATAGAGATAACAGACTCTGATGGTTAAAATAACCCTTTGTTTTGCATGTGAGGAAATGAAAGCCCAATAAATTAAATGATGAACAAAGTAACACAGCCCATGAGAGGTGGGCAGAGGCAGAGCTAGAACCCAGGTCTTCTCCAGGACTTCAGGCCTCATCACTGTCTGGAGTTCTCGGGAAGGCTGCAGCTCTGAACACAAACCCATGACCACATCTTGCCTTACAGGTTTGGCAGCACTGAGCCTCATGGTGTCTTGTTTCTGCCCTTCTAACTCCCAATATGTGCTAGAAGATGGAGTGGTGGGTGCCAAACACCCAGTCTTTGGAATCAAGGTCTATCTCTTAGCAATCATGGGAGTTAAGACAAAATGAAACATGTGCCCAAATGTAAGACAACCTGATTGGCTGCATGTTATTTCCCAATGACAATATCCAAAGAACGGTGAAGCCAATATGGACACATAAACTTCTGGTGGTATATACAGAGGTAAACATCTACTCGTTCTGTAAGATTAATGCATTCAATTATGCATACGTATTTCAAATCATATCTAAAACAAACATCCATTTAATCATCTCTCATAGTTAGTGAAATAATATTATACAGACTGTTCCCACGCATCCCTACATCAGTGTCTCTGTCCTCAAAAGCCCATTCATCACAGCATCCTCAAGTGCATCATCTGCTCTTACGGCTAGGCTGCTTGAGAAAATGAGACTTTCTGAAGTCACTGGAATTGTATACCAGGCTATTTTCAAATTCATCGACCTCACAGATATATATTCCAGATCACTACAATGTGACCACTTATTATATTTTTAGACATTTGGATTTAGCTGCTTTTCATATATCAAAGAATATTCACAAACAATTTGAAAGTTACAAAGCATAACACACAGTGCCTTATATTAATTTTGACCTAACATTAAGACAGATGCACCAGCTTCTGTTGCTCATTTAATATTTGCCAAGAATGTGATATTTGACTTTTTCTTCCATCCTTTCCATGTCTTTGTATTTGAGGACCTTATGAATACCACATAGATAGATGTCCTTAAAACCGGAATGATAATCGGTGTCTTTTATCGGGAACAATTTCTCAAGCTACATTTGCTGATATCCTTAGGATTATCTCAGTTGTTGTATTCTGTGCTATTTGCCCTCTTTTATATGTTGCTTTTGCCCTCCTTTATTATACTAATGTATATTTTTTGAACTGCTATTTGTTCTCATTCCATATAATTCCACCTACTGATTTGAAAGTTATATCCTCTATTTCTACTCTTTTAGGGCCATTCCTAGAAATTCCAGCATGCGGACTTGACACATTAGCACTTCAGAGTCTAAGTACTTGGGAACATATTTTTTTTCTCCCTTCGCTCCCTTCTCAACTCACATATTCTCTCATGCTTGTGTTTTTTAATTCTTTTTTTTAACTTCACAAGATATAATTTTTGCTGTTTCATACAATTAAGTCTCCCTAGGACTCAAGCGGTGAATAGGAGTTAGTCTATCAGAAAAGAGAGAATAAGAGGCACCTGGCGGCTCAGTCAGTTAAGCACCCAACTCTTGATTTCAGCTCAGGTCATGATCTCAGGGTTGTGAGATCAAGCCCCATGTCCGGCTCCCCGCTCAGCTGGGAGTCTGCTTGAGATTCTCTCTCTTCCTCTGTGCCTCCCCCTTGCCACCTATGTTCTCTCTCTCTCTCTCTCTCCCAAATAAATAATTACACATTTTTTTTAAGAGAAGGCCATGGGCGGGGGGGGGGGGGTGTTGCCTGAGTGGTTCAGTCGGTTAAGCATCTGCCTTTGGCTCGGGTCATGATCCCAGGGTCCTGGGATCAAGCCCCACATTGGGTTCTCTGCTCAGCCAAGAGTCTGCCTCTCCCTCTCCCTCTGCTGCTCCCCCTGCTTGTGCTCTCCCTTTCTCTCTCTGTCAAATAAATAAATAAAGCTAATGCACTGTTTCCCAAAATAGGGCATATGTATCACTATGGAAGATAATTTTAGGTAATGTCTGGAGAATAATTTTTTCTTTCAATAGTTACAAATTTATTTTCATGTGAATTAGAAAAAATTATATACACACAAATGCACACACGCACGTGTGTTCTATACCTCAAACCCGTGTTTCCACATCTAGTGTAGCTGGGTTGAAATCCATTTTTAAGTAATAGCTAATCTTAAAAATAAAGATTAGATAATGGTACAGGTGGTATGGAAAAATGGAAAAACCATGAAGGTGATCTCTAAATACCCGGAGTCCTAGAAGCACTAGGCTAGGGTGGGGAGGTGTGAAACAGCACAGGGCTGGGAAAGACAGTTATAAACTGGATGTGGGGCCGTTGTGGAGAAGCATCTGGATACTTTGGAAGGGACCACATTACACACACCTTCAAACACTTGTGAGTAAGTCGGAATGTCTCCTGAGGGCAGAGCATCAGAGAGAGGACAGAGTCAAGGAAGTGGTCAGGATTTTGGTTTGAGCAAATGGAACACTCAGTCCCACACTTCAAGTCTTGAGAAATGCTTGACAGCTGAAACAGTCAGAGATGTGAGCCAACAAAGATTAAGCATACAAGGAGAGTCAGGATGGTGTCATCCATTATGGTAGAAGACTAAAAATGAGCTAAATGGGGGACAAAAGATTGAGTTCACAGCAGCAGATCCATGCATGGAAGATGCAACCAGGAAAGTCATCTTAAGAATATACAATGACAGAGGGTGGTGGAGTTACATTATATGTTTAAATAAAAATAAAAAAAAATTTTTTTTAAAAAAGGATATACAATGATATAGGAGAAATGCTCACACAGAAAGTCTATACAGTCTATACAGGATACAAGTCTATATTCACCATGAAGGTACATATTCATTAGGGGGAAAAATGAAACATACATCACATAATAAATATAAAACTGCTTATATCTGAGGATGTACTTATAATTTTTTAAATAACTTCCATATTTTCCAAAATTTCTACCACCAATAGTATTTTACTAATTTTTTTAATCACAGCAAGGTTATTTTTAAAGAGAAAAAGACATTTCCACTAAGATAATGCTGAAAAAGCAAATGAGGAAGCCCTTGCTCCTCCCAAAACTGAAGCCAAAACAAAGACTCTGAAGGCCAAGAAGACAGTGCTGAAAAGCATCTATTCTACCTGAAACAAAACAAAACAAAAAAGACATGTATATCATCCACATTCCAGCAGATGAGACACTGGCCCGTTTCCAGAATACCTCCAGGAGGGACAAGCTCCAAGACCATTCCATCCTCAAACTCACCTAAGGACCGAGTCAGCCAAGAAGATCAAAGGGAACTCAGTGCTCATGTGTGTTGTGGATGCCCAGGCCAGGAGGCCCCAGATCAAGCCAGCTGTGACAAAGCTCACTGACCTTGACTGGCCAAGGTCAACCTATTGATGGGGTCTGATAGAGCGAAGAGGAGAACATTCGATCAGCCCCTGACTACAGTGCCTAGGACGTTACCACCAAAACTGGCATCATCTAGCCTAGCTTTGTCACCACCAAACAAAGAAAAGGAAAAGAAAGGAGTCACTGAGGACCCTTTGTTGCTGCCCCTGTAATCATCTCCCCAGAAAAAAAAGGAAAAGAACAGATCTTGTGACTAATTTTAAAATCGGAGGATGTGTTCAAATGCCCCTTTATACTCACTGTCCCTTTGTCTCCTGCCGGCTGGGTGCTAACACAAGGAACTGGGCTTTTGTTCCCGTAACCCTGGGCTTATCTTCATCAATAATGGTTTGTCAGGACTATGTTCTGAATCAAAACTGGGCCTTAGGAGAGGAGGAGGATTTCTGACCAGTCCCCAATGTTTGTCCTACACAAGTGAACTTTCAAAGGGGACAGAGAGAGAAAATGAAAATCCAGTATAAGGGGAAGAAACTATTTTCTTTATACTCAAGCTAAATATTTTAATTATCTGATCATGTTTAAGCAATGGAATAAAATGGAGTTAAGGCTTGTATTTTTATTTTCTTAATGCTGTCTTTTTCCCTTCATTCATTTGTATAATTATCAAATCTCAGGGTTGGGAAGGACTGACTGCCAGCTCATCTGGGCCAATCCTTTCATTCTGCAAAAGGGAAACTGAGGCTCAATTCTGGCTTGAGTCAGAATTTAATGAGGGAAGTGCACAGAGACAAAAGTGAGGAGGAACCACTGGGATATAGTGAAAAATAGCATATGGTTTGAGATTATACAGAATTTCAATGTTTCTAAGCCACGTAAATGTCCTATTGGCGCTGAGACTCAAATCTACAAATGCGAACTGGGGTAAGGGGCCCCACCGAGTGGATGTCTGGAAAATGCTGAGCAAGGGCTGGGCATATGGTCAGGTCTCAGTATAGATCACACACAGTGCAAAACGGGACGCCCACGTATCCCACGTCACTGCACATTGAACGCAGGTCAGGAGTTGCTATTATTATCCCTTTGTTACGGACCAAGATGGCAAAACTACAAAGCCAGAAAGCTGCAGAGTCAAAATTCACACACAGTTTACAAAATCAGGGCTTGGAACTGTTGAACACTATTACCCCTTGATTGTTTCTTTATACTTTTGAAATCAGTAGTGAATGCACTACAGGAACTGCCAAGTGCTCACTATGTAAGGAATTAGTATTTTTTCTAAATATCCAATGTGGTTGGGGCTTTTCTCAGATTCAAAATCAGTCTGAATCAGCCGTTTCTTCTCCAGATTGCTTTATTCAGTGATAACCCGGGCTCCTTCCAGGTGGTTTTCAAAGGTCATTTGATTATAGTTCATGCAGATCATCTCATGGCATTGGCCTAGGCACACTCAGGACCCATGAGCTCCTGTGCAGGAAGTGGAAAACATACCTTTAAGGACAGTCTCTCACTGGGAGTCAGGAAGCCCATGATCCCATTCCCAGCTGTACCACTTACTGTTAGGGCCGATTTAATGTTAAAACTTGTTTAACGATTAGGGCCTGCTTAGCCAGAGTGACTCCATATTACCTGGGTAGCCATATTGTTGTTTACATCTACGGACTTCATTCTGGGAATAAATGCTTCAGCAGTTCTAAATGCCCCAGCAGTTCCAAACATCCCAGCAGTTCCTGGTATCGGTTCCGGGTATGGATTCCGGGAGTACACGCCTTAACAATAGAAGCCACGTACCTTGGGTCTGCGGTTATGCCCTATAAAACCAGCCTGTGAGATCTGGACGGGGTCGCTCTCTTCGGAGGTGGCCCTGGCCAGCCAGTCTAACTTCTAATGCTTGGCATAGAATAAGACTTTGCGTAACTTTCACTTTGTCTTGGTCTCGTTCCTTTGATAACGGACCCCATCACTTACAACCCTCATGGACACAGACACAGTCATTGATCTTGCTGAATCTCAATTTCTGCATCCATAAAATGGGAACTTATACTCAAATAAAGACAAAATAGAATTGCCCCATCACCAGAAACTGACAAAATTGGATGTGAAATTCAAGATCCCCAAGTCCAGAGGTCATAAACTTAAAGGTCTACAGGGGCCAGGGAGATTTTATCAATGAGTAAAATAAATCCTGCATCAGACAACAGGCCTGATGGGGATTGTTGTGAAGGAAGGATCCTCACAGAAAGAATTGTTGAGCTCCAACTTTGTGCAGAAATGTGGGCTCAGGAATTCTAGATTTCTCCCATCATTGACAGAAGGCAGAAATTTTATTTTTCATGAAAACTGTTCTGAGCTTTAAATGCTGGCAATTAACTCAAATCATTCTGGACACTATAGAAACCCAAAAGACATTGCTGAGGCCTGGATTTGGCCTTGGGCTGATGGTCCATGACCTTTGATTCTACCCCATCTCCCTCCCCTCCCCAGAGAAGACACTGAAGATCTATGAGGTTAATGGAGTGGTCCC
Source organism: Taxidea taxus jeffersonii (assembly GCA_003697995.1). Lineage (NCBI taxonomy): Eukaryota > Metazoa > Chordata > Mammalia > Carnivora > Mustelidae > Taxidea > Taxidea taxus. Next base: position 16,364 of record RCUC01169893.1, read on the forward strand.
GTTATCACCGGGACCAGGATCCCATGTCCTGTCACCTAATTCCAACTCTTCCATAATACCTGGCTGCTTCTCCTTTGATTCTTTGTAGTGGCCTGGGAAAAGAGAAGTATGAATTCACCATAGCCAGCAGCAAACCTCAGATCCCCCACCCTTCACCCCAGCAGGGCCATTTGGCTAAAGCACAGAGCACAAAAGAGATGATTCACTTCCTGGTCTTCTGCTTATGAGGTGGGCAGGGAAGGAAAAGAGGACCTGGACTCACGTCACAGGTTTGAGGAGATTTCATTGTTTCAGAAACTGATGCAACTGCGTCTTCGTGAAAGTCTCCGCCATTGTTCCAATAATGCCCACAGTCTCCTGTCTAATTTCTCAGGTGTTCCTTCCCTCTTACCTGCTGAGCACTGCATTCCTCCAAGTGACTGTGCCACGGCCTCACATGGGAAGGTGTGCTGTTGGCAAGGGAACCAGCTTCCAAAGTCAGAACCATGGAGGATAAAAGACATCAGGTTACGCAGAAACAATTATGCCCAAGACCCTAATTGGATTATCAGTGGTCCAAAATTCAGCTTTAAGCAATTATCTATCCCAAGCCCATGAGAAAAATAAAGCACAAGCCATTTCTTAACTGTCCTTCCCGGCAAAGGGGAAGAAAGTTTCTTGCAATGTGTGGGAGTTTCTATTAATGAGGCAGAAAACAAATTCTTGGAGGAAAAAATTACAGACATCTACATAACTCATTGGTGGGTTTTCTTCCATTATTAAAAGGGTTTTTTTTTCTAAACCAAAGAAAGTAAGTAATTGAAATCTCTATTCATAGCACAGTTATATTTCGGTGTAGGGGCCTGCAAAAGATCAGATAACCTTTTCAAATTTCATAAATGACATCTTATCTCCTGTGAATCACCAGACCTTCAATTCAAAGCAATGTCAACTTCTGACTGTCCACGTAAGAGTCCCTACACTGGGTCCAGGGGTGAGTAGGATTAACTAGTGAGGCCTCAAAGAGCTTAGAGCCTGTGGGTGGAGAAGCCAACACGAAACCATATTCAGCACAGGATGATACAATCTGCACAAGTCTGGATATCTACCCCAAGCACTGTGGAAGCAGAAGTTGGAACAACCAATAGTACCTGGGAAAGTCAAGGAAGGCTGCATGAAGGAGGTGATACCAATGGACATTGAAGGATGAGTACAAGTTTGCTACAAGGACAAGGTAGTGGACTGTCATTATGAGCTGAAAATACAACTAATACTTGGTCACTGGTGTGAAAATCCTGGTTTCTTCAGGAGATCCTGTGTAATAGGAGTGGAGCACCTGTGATTTTGTGCAAAGTGCTTTTGTCTTACTATCTCATTTAATCCCTGAAATAGCCTAAAGCCCATGAAGCCAGTACTGGAGCACTTGCATGTGCCAGACACTTGAATAAGTACTTTGCATTCATAATTTCATTTCATCTTTATCCTAGGGACTTACAGAAACCATCTTTCCTATCCCTATTTTGTAGACCAGGAGTCCAAGGCTGCAGGCCATTCATAACCTGCCCCAGGTCACAAAACAGAACCAGGATTCCTGTCCTGGAAGTCAGACTCCAAGAGCCAAACACTCTTCGCAATGCCTCTGCCACCTACATGAAGCAGAGCTGAGCAAAGCATATTAGTGGGATCCTGATAAAACAGGGATCAGATCCCTGGGAGACTAGTGGGGAACGTGCGGTCCAAAGTTATGAGACAAAGGGTCCCAATGGCATACTCTCCATAAATGTATCTGCTGTGCCCTCTTGGAAAGGGCTGAGATAGTTGGTAACCAGGAGTAATTGAGGCCTGAGCTCAGGACACAGGCTCAAAGAGTCAATATTTTCATCCCAAGAGGCACAGAGAACACAAGGCTGCGTCCAAACTCCGGGCTGGAGATGGCGCTGTCCAATACTCTGGCTCTTTCCACTTCACCATGGGCCCCCGTGAGCGTCTGCAGCCAGCCCCACACCGTCTGAAGTCTCCGTGGAGAACGAAGGCACCGGTTCGCACTAGCCCCTGTGAAACTTCCATCTGGCACCTTCTCCACCTCCCTCCACAATGGCCTGAGGATGGTTATAACCAGCACCGCAGCCCTGGTAGAAATTCCCCTCCTCAACTTATGAGATCTGCCCTCCAACACATGCTCACACAAAGGTCTCCGAGGGACATTTTAATTTAATGATTCACTCCCACCTTTGCTTCCTCCTCCCCATTTACAAACCCCAACAACATCCCACCCCCAAATCTCTTCGAGTGGGAAGTGGGCCAACTCTGAAGTGGAGAGGGAATTTGAATCCCAATTTCATATTTTATAAACATCTTGGGAATAGAGATCCCGCAGCTATAAAATGGGATTTATCCATTAACACATATTTATTGAGCACCTATAATGTCCCAGACACAGAATTCATGGTCAGCAAAATGAAGCTAGTCCCCACCTCACAGAATCTACAATCCAGCACGAAAGAAAAGCAATGAAATCAACCCAAAGCAATGAAATCAACACACTGTAATCAATTTGATAAGCATTCAGTCAGAGGAAGAATAATTCTTAGAGCCAGGAGGGTGATATTTCTAATTCTTATCCAGGTTGTTAAAAGCAGATCTTTAATCCACTGCCTGAGAGCATTTTGAATCAGTGTGGTCAGGATCAAGAGGACACAGAAAGAGGAAAGGCTTTTGATTCAGACAAGGCCAAGTGCCACAATTACCAGACATACTTTTTCTCTCATCTGTAAAATGGGTATGTTAGCTGGACCTACCTCCCACACCTGTTGGAATTTACATTTTTTGTGAATTAAATGAGATCATGTCTTTTCTAGATCTGGCACATAGGAGGTGTTCAATCCAGAGCCGATCCCATCCTCTGGGTCTATGAGTGCAGACTGGAGCCACATGACAAGGCCTGAGCACAGAGAGGTATCAGGACACACACAGCCACTGAGTCACCCCTCCTCCTCATCTGTCCCTGGCAAGGATAGTAACCCCGAGAATGTGCAGGAAACAGGGTGAGGCACAAAGAGGTCTAATGAAAATACAGAAGAAGTCTGGTTCCAGCCACAACCAGGAGACCAACTTCCTATGTGGTCCCTCGGCCACTCTAGTCAACTTTATTCTCATCTTCCAACAGGATAGTAGTCTTTGCTCTGATTGTCCCGTGGTGATAAGTGTTGTAATGACCAGAATCTGATGAACAAGTCAATTACAAGCAGTGGGAAGCCATGCGGGAGGAGTGATTAACACTCATCCAATAGTCATGATTATTATTGTTCAGAGCAGGGCCGTGCTCTTCAATGGAGTTTATGATAAACCATGGCGAGGATGGGCTGATGACAAAGTGACGCCTGCCTCCCTTACTGTGGGCAGAACAGAAAGACCAGAAGACCCTTCTCTGTCACTTTCAGCTGTGTGGCCTTGGTGATGTTCCTGAACCTCTCTGAGCTTCCATTTCCTCACCCACAAAATGGGGAAGAGCAGTACATTCTCCCTAGCACAGCATTCTGAGGAGTCAAAGACATGGTCAGGGTCAAGGGTCTGAACCATCAAGCAGAGAACCTGGTGAGCAGCATCAACCACCCCAACTGCCCATCTGGAAGCCTGACCCCCAGCTCCATAGTCACCTCACACAGCCAAGCGTTTCCGAGGAATCATGCTCACCTTCGAGATTCTGCCAGCATCTGCGGGCATGACCATCCACCTCATCCATAGCAGGCCCCTCAGTCTCCTTCTCGGGTTCCCCAACATTCTCCTGAACCCATCTGCAGTGCTCCTTCCCCATCTCAGAAGTGGCTTCCCTTCCCCTGTGGAGGGCCAGCCCCTCAGCCCACACCCTCAGGCCCCACCTGTCCAAACCAGTTCTGCTTCCTCCGCTTTGTCCTCATAGCCCAGCCTGGAGGCAGGCACTCCCCAAGAGGCCCCTCCAGCCTCACCTACTTTTGAGTTCCCCTCCTGCAGCTCAGTACTATTTTTGCTAACTACAACCTGCTCCTTGCCTCACAGCTGAATTCCTCTGGGCTTGTACCTCCAGGCTGTTCCTTTCTGTCTCCATCCTTCGCCCTGGCCATCATGCTCACATCCCTTTGGCTCTCGGAAGCCACAGCCTGCCTTGACCACTCCTCCCAGGGCACATATCCAGCATAGCTGTGGCCCTGCCCTCCAGGAAGGAGAGAGACCTGGCTAAATTCCTGGCTTATTCTGGGACCCTGTTCCATCACTAGGATTCTTGCACTTGTAACTCAAAAATGCTGACTATTACACTCCTAATTATTTAAAATATAGCATTTTCCCTAGGGATTCACCTAAATTTCCCTTCTGGAGGTCACCAATGAGGTCCATATGAACCCTGAAACAAGGAGCCCTCCAGCTATGGAAATTTCCATGGGGCTGGGAGACCGGCAGAGAGGTAAGGCCTCTTGTCCAGACTTATAGGCAGCTCTGAAATCAAGAGCAGATTCAGAGCCAAGCAGGAAGGAGGACAGTGCTCTGTGAGCCAGAGGAGACTCTGGACAGTTTGCCAAGCTGAGAGGAGGGTCAGGAGAAGACACCACAGCCAGAGTATGGGCCAGGGACTCAAGGACCCAGGATGGGCCAAATGCAGGGAGTCAAAGGCCAAACTGCTAAGTTTTCTGGGTGAGCTCAGATGGGTTGCCCATGTGCCTACATTGGTGTGCTGCCTGAGAAAGAAGGCTGAATTTATGAGGCCAGAGATGACTGTAGACAACTCCCTCGCTATCACACCCAGTGGCCATCTCATGGGACTCTTCCTCCTCAAATGCTACACTGCCTTTTCTCCCCAAAAATCTCTCCCCTCATTGTATCCCACTAGCTCTCTCCTTCTTCTCTGGATTCAGTTTGCAGGTTCTTTCCTCACCTCCCTGGCCAGTAAGTCTGGTAAGTGGACAAATTAGGTCTTCCAACTCCCAACAGCTCAGTTCCGTATGTGTTCCAGTATAGACAACAAAAAAACTAAGAAATGAAGGTCATTCACTTTGTTTAAAGTCATCAAACACCTACGGTGGTTCTGGACTATGCCAGGTGAAATGGCCTCTGAGGAGTTTTAGAGTAGAAGGTGGCCAGAAGGTGGACATTTTCCTACCCAGAGACAAGGATCCCCACCCCTGCGATGGAGAGGCATTTTTAGACCAGAAGGAAGGCCCCTCTCCAAGGTCCTGATGAGTGTTGGGTACCGGGCAATTACTCCCACGTGCATTTGAGCCGGGATCTAGACTTTTCTCCAGCTGCTGCATGCTGTGTTTGTAAGAACTGTCAGCCTCACCATTGATCCTCAAGCTTGTATGGTCTCTGAATTATTTAATGCTACATTCCAAGAGGCTGTGAATAATGGAAGGGGACGTAAATAATCTTATCTTTGTCTCTACACGCAGAGATTGGGAAGGGACACCCAAAGAGGCTCTTATTCTGCCAGAATCTTACAACACCTGAGCATGATTAAAAACCAAACCAAATGCCCCCTAGATAACTGCTATTCCCTTGTGGGGAAAAGAAGTGAGCAAGTGTCTCATCCTATTTCCCATGTGGAGAGAAGCAATTATATATCAGGCTTCAGGTTCCCAGGCCTCCAGGATAATTGCAGCACTGCTTTAGAGCTGTACTGAGCCTGACACATTACCCAGCTCTTTCGCACACCTGTACAGACGGTCAGGGCAGCTTTCCTAATTGACAGACAAGGACACTGAGCCCCAGG
>RCUC01169895.1:0-22089 GCA_003697995.1 Taxidea taxus jeffersonii
CACTGCTAGGTTGGCATTCTTTGTTCTTATTAAAAATCAACATGATCCTATTCTCACCATACTTTGTTACCCACAGCAGTGGGTAATTCACTGACTCACAGATTGAAACAGGTAATTTTTGCAGTTATGCATGACATCCAGATTTATTCCTTTACCAAGAGCCTCTTTATAAACACAGCTTGAGAGCCAAGTTTATAAGTCCATGTCTGAACAGCTAAAACTGGTCAACAATTCCTCCCAACACAATAAATTGTCATGTCCTAACCAACAGAGAGAAGGCACGGTCCTAACCCTCACTCAGGTATGCTTGAAACCCTTCTGAACACGTGTGTCTGGGAAGTCGGGAGATTCCCCGCCCTTCTGCAGTCCTTGCCCTGCCACTCACAAGCTCTCTGACCTTGACTGAGTCACTTCACTTTTCTGGGTCTCCACTTCCCTGATCTGGAAAATCAAATGAAATAAAGATGACTGAAACAAAACCAGGCAAGACTTCAACTGATTACATGACTTTCCCAAAAGTAAGCTAGATGAAGTGGAATTAGGGTGGAATCCAGGCCCCTGGCCTGAAGACGCTAAGAGTTAGGCTCTCTTCTTCTGCTCTACAACTTGCCTGGGTTATGAGCCATTTCAGATTATTTCTTGAAAAGAGTGAAGAGATCTTGAGGACTTATATTCTAGCCCCTACCTGCCCTTAAAGCAGATGGGACGTTGGTTGCTTCCCATGGTGGGTATTTATTCTCCTCATCTGTTAAAGGAAGGGGCTTGACTAAATGCATGACAAAAAAGTCATGTGTCCATGAGCTCCCAGGACCTACAACAGACACAGAAAACACTTCATTGCCACCCAGAAGCCACTCTCCCTACTTTCTCTCCTGCTAATGGATCCTCATTTTGCCCAGTCTGGTCACATGTCAGGCCCAGGATAACTCCTGGATCTCTTGCTAGATACTCACATTCCAGAACCTTCTGTGGCTAGGGGCAACCATGGAGTCCAGTTCTGACAAAAGCAACATAAGGAGGAGTTTCTGAGGAAGCCTTTGATTCCTTGGTGCAGGTAAGAGACAGGAATGGAGAGTCTGCTGGCTTAGCCCCTTCACCCTGCCCAAAGTGCCCTCATGATCCCCGGAGCAGCCACAAACCTCTTGGGAAGATAAAGAGGCAACAAGCCTGGAAAGAAAGCTGAGGATGGCAGAGGCAAGAGATGGGAGCCAAGTCCTTGATGACATGGATGAGCTGTCTGACCAACTCCAGAAGTGCCTCCCTCCAGATCTCTTGTCAAATAAACATTGTGTGCCCTTTTGGTGGAAGCAACTGTTAAGGATTCTGTAAAGCTGCACAAACACAAACATCTGTTTGCTTTGCCTAGGGATGGAATTATATCCATTGATGTGGTCATGGTGATTATCTCCTGCTGATCAGTAGCTCTTATCAGCAGGGACACATGTCTTTGAGTAATAAGAAATAGTCAAATGAATTGCTTTGTGTAAATGCGGTTTGTTTGGTAGGCAGGAATCTTTCCAAATATGGAGCCCTCGAGGGAAGAAGAGAAATGTTATAAGGAATTTGGGGTGATGAAAAGAGAAAAAGAAGGCCACCATGACTGTGCCAGGCATGCTGTTGGTCACATGCATTGGTCTCAGCACTTCTCTGTGCCTGGCGCTGTGCGAGCTGGTGTCACAGCAAGAACAAGGTGGGAAAGCACTTGCCCTCATTGGGCTTGAAAACTGCGGTGTGACAGGCTGTTCCAGAAGGGATTATACATGAGATGAAGGTCACAAAAGGGGAAGGAAGGCAGTACGTGGAAGCTCTAAGAACAGAAGGGGTAACCCATTGAGGGGGCCAGGGAAGGGGGCCTCTCTGAAGAAGCCACATTTCAGCCAACACCTAGAGAGTATGTAGGAGTTGGCCTGGAGTGGAGAAGGAAACATGAAGTTCCAGAGAGGAAAAGAATTACAGTCAGTCATCAGGACAATTCTGTGCTCCGGTACATGAAGAGAGATTGTCTTTTCCATTTCTGTCAGTCAGTCAGTTATGCCATAGGAACAAACAGCCCAGAAATGTTCCAAGGCTCAAAGCAAAAGCAGTTCATTTCTCCCTCTTCTTCCATCTGCACCACAGGTAGGCTGGGGCCTCTGCACATGCATTTCTTCTGGAATCCAGGCTGAGGGAGGCTCCTTCTGATCCACATGTCCACAGTCACAGAGACAAGGGAAGGACAACATGGCCAGCCATGCACTGACTCTCCAAAGCTGTCCACTGGCGTTTTGCACACATTTCCCTGGTCAAAGCAAATCATATGGTCTCAAGTATAATCCCCTTATGGGCAAGGGCATCAAATACAGTTGACCGATGATATATTCTACTACATATCTGTGCTATTATGTACCAACGAAAAAGCAGAGGTTTAAAGAGGTGATATGATGTGTTCACGATCACACAGCTGAGAGGTGGCAGAGCAAGGATTTAGAATCAGGGGTTCCACATCTAAGTCTAGAGCACTCTCTGCTATGACAGGAAGTGAGCCAAAGTGCCCACGAGGCTTGGAAATGCTACAGCAGACATCTGAGGAGAACCCACGCTTCCCGCACACATGAACTCTGTGAGCTGGCCACCCTGAGCAGGCTGATAACCACAGTGCTCCTCCAGAGGACCTTCCTTCCAGCCAGTTTGGCCAGCAGAACAGAGAGTCCAGGCTCCCCAGAACTGCCCTCATGGCTCCAAGGCACACAACTCTTCTTAAATTTGCTGCTTTGAAAGTTGCAGACATCTGTGGGCCTCTGCTGCCAAGAAGACAACCCCCCCCCGCCCGCACCCCAGGCACCTTCTTCTTGGAACAACGGATTCCTGGTTTTCCCAGCACAGACGGCCGCTGTCACCACCTCAGCTTGTTGCTGGGGTGGTTTCTGGGGGCTCACCTCCCCAGAGATGAGCTCCTGCCTCAGCTTCTTTGATTCTAGCAGCATCTTCTTGGCCCCTGTCCCTGATCAAGTGTAGGACCAGGTTATAGTCATACACACTTTAGACATTTGTGAGGGTAACAAGCCAAGAACTTGGCTAATCTCTATATTTGTGGTGGCAAGTTGTCTCTTCTTCTAAATGCAATAGAGTCAAAATATCTAAGGAACCCCTATTAGACCTTAGGGATCCTTTTAAGATAGCATGAAGGACATTTAAAACGCTATTTGAATAAATTCTGTCACTGAAATAAACTCAGCATTGCACCTGGCATCCATGGGTCAGCGAGTTCTGTTGACTCTACCTTCAAAATACATGTGCAGTCTGACCCCTTCATCACCCCCCACCAAACCTCGGATCCCAGCCATCGTCCTATCTCAGGTCGATGCCTACAACTGCTTCCCACCTGGACTTCTGGTTTCTTCCTGTCTTTGTCCCACCTGAGTTAATTCTCCACATGCCAGAGTGGGTCAAACAGTCATCAGAGCAAGTCACGTGTCTGCTACAGCCCTCCCCTCCAGCGGGTCCCATCTCCCTCAGAGTGGAAATTAAAGTCAGTGGAATGGCCCACGGGTCTCTTGTGGTTTGAGCCCATGGCCTGCCTGGCCTCCTCTCCTGACAGTCATCCCAGCTGTGCTGGCCTTCTGGCTGTCCATGGCATTGGCCTGTGTCCAGGCCAATGTATGGCCATTCCCCTTTCTGGCACATTCTACCCAGTGAGTGACACACTTGTTCACCTCTGAGGCTTTACCCACATGTTGCCTTCTCCAAGGGGCTGCTTCTCCCCACTCCTAACTTATACTGAGCCACGTCTCCCAACCAGCCCTGCCCTGCCCTGCCTGTTCTTGTTCTGCTTTTTGTCCCTGGCACTTGTCACCCTCCACCACAGAACATCCGTTGTTGTGTAGTTTATTCCCTGCCTACACCTGTGAAAGCTCTGCAAGGGCAGGGTTGTGTGTCCCTCTTTGTTCACTGCTGCAAAAACACCCTTCTTAGAACAGTAGGGGCACACAGTAGGAGCTCCATCGATATTTGTTGAATCAAGGAATTCTGTGATGTCATTATGGCAGTTGCCTTACCCAGGAAAGTTCCTAAGCCTGGAAAGAAAAACACTGAGGTCTCTCCAGCAGTGAGAAACAAGGTTTTGGAGGGCAGCAGACCTGGGTTCGAATCCTAGCTATGCTACTTCCTGCCATGACCCCATAAGAACCATACCTAACACCACTGATCTTCCCTTTCTCTGCAAAATGAGACACCATCACACAAAGTTTTTGTGAGGAATAAATGAGTAATGCAAGTGCAGCTCATAACACTGAGTCTGGCCCAGAATACACACTTGAGAGCCGGCGGCCGCTATTTCTAATTATTACATGATAAGGAGGAAATGCCACAGGGCTGAGGCAAGTGGGGAGGGGGCCGTCTGCGGCTTGCGCACCAGCTAAGTGCTCACTCCGGCAAGCTGGTCTTGCAGCCCTTGAAATTCAAACTTTGCTTCAACAAAGTTTCAAATTAACATACGACATAGATCTTCAGAGACTCTGCCAAATAGTCAAAATCACAAGGTTAAGCTTCAAACACCAAGGTTTCCTGAAATATTAATTAGCATTGGAAAAAGAAGCAACACAGTGGAAAATGAAGGGAAAGACTTGGAGTGGATTTATAAAATTATAGAATTTCAACTAGCAGGAACCTCACAGAATGTCCATCACTAACCCCATGGCACAGATTGCCATGACAGTCCAGGAGGGCGTGGACTGAACGAGTTCCAAGAGTGCCCCAATGCTGAGAGTTCTTGAAATCCTGAACCCTACGTGTCTGGCTTCTCTCAAGCCCTGCCAACAGCCCAGTAAGCAAAGAATCCCACACAAGATGGGACAGAGGAGAGCGAACGTGTCTCTCCCAGCACCTCCCCACCCCTGTCCCCAGTGTGGATGATAAAATGTGGGAGCTCTGGCTAATTTTTCTCTTTTCTTTCTTTTATTTTAAGCCTGCACTACTCTTAAGGTCGCAAGACCCCAGGTTCTATTCAGCCCACAGGCACATCTGGATTTGCAGAGACCATACAGCTTCACACTGGCCACAAATGTAAATGTAAAACACAAATTTAAAAACTGCCCTCCACCAGGACAGATGAAGAGCAAAGATCCTCCTTCACACCCTGTATCAGTGACACGCAGACATGTCCCTGAGTGCACTCCCCTCCCTCAGCAGGACACACTTAAGTTACAGTGTGCCTCTTGCCCTTCTGTGAGCTGGCTCAGGACCTGCATGCCTGGAAAAGCTACATCCATTTTTCACTGCCATGTTGGGGTTTCCAGAGGCACAAGTGAGGCCATCAGATCAGCAGCCAGGGCCAGTGTGAAGCTCATAGGAATGTGCATGCATGTTAGTGCCAGGTGTCCCTGGTTTAGGAGAATGGCTCTGGGCTCATTAGTCCATGTTTGTAGACAAATCCAGCAGCTTCAATTTCTTTATGAGGAGTGGCAGTGTTAAACACAGTGTTTAGGGCTGTTATGAAGAACAGAAACAGTGTATACAAGAGCCTGGCACAGAATGGGTCATTGATGAGTTGTGGTGTTTTCATTACCTCCTAAGCTATCCTTTCTTTCCATTTCCTTCCTCCTCCATCTCAGACCTGAACCACAGCAGAATCCTCCCAATAGGCTCCCTGTCTGATTCTTGCCCCTTCCCATCTCTCCTCCAGTACAGCCAAGGAGATGTTGCCTTAAACCTAGACACAGTCATGACACTTCCTGCATAATTCTCCATGGTCTTTCGGAGGACTCATTGTGTGAGGGAATATGAAGAGCTCTGATAGAGGGTTCTTTGTTGCAAGAAACAGAAGCTGGTTCTAACTGAAAAAAAAAAAAACCAGGAAAGAAATTACTTTAAAGATTTGGGGAGCATAATAATTACAAAAGGAAAAGTAGTAACTTTACAGTAGAGAAACCTGGAAGCCAGCACCTTAACCAAGCAACCAAAGAAATAACATGAGCAAAGGACAAATCAAGGTCATGTGCCTCCTGATATGATATACTGAAGAGGACACAACAACACTTCCATGGTTTTTCAAAAACACAGAAAATGCAAAAATGTATGTGACATGATTCTAATCATAAGGAAACATCACATAAACCCAAACTGAGACACCTTTTACAAAATAAAAGGCCTGTCTGTTCTCTTAGCAAAGGTCAAGGTCATGACAGAAAAAGAAATACTGAGGAACAGTCTCAGATTAAAAGAGATTAAGGATACATGACAATTAAATAAAATGTGTATTCCTAGACTGGATCCTGGACCATAAAATAGTTTTCATCTTTTGCATGAAGAAACATTAGTGGTTCAGCTGGTAAAATGGGATTAAGGTCAGTAGACTGGAGTGATAGGACTGTATTAGTATGAATTTCCTGATTTGGGTTATTATATTAATGGTGATGTTAGAAAGAGTTAGAAGTGGGTAGCTCAGATATTTGCAGGGATAGCTGGTGACTCAGATAGGAGCTTCAGCTTCCAGGGGCAGCATCCTTAACTGCCCTGGTAAGGATACCACCCCTGGAGTTCATTATATGTACCCATAGTTTATGCATCACTGGGAACTGATGGCCTCCAGTGCAAGGGACCTCTGTGCTGGGAACTTGACCTGCTCCTAAGATCCTCTCAAACCTGGGAGCTTCTGCCTCCTTCTGCAGCAAAATGGGTCACTGCAGGAGTCAAGTTTATCCTATTACTCACTTTCACGTCATATCCGTGGAGTACTAGCGATCAGCACAACTTGTTGACAGTACAGATGGTCTGCATGCTAGCTGCAAGGGAGGCTATGAATCTGAGGTTTCTGGTTTCAATGCTGGTGATGGGAAACTCATAAGGAAAGGAAACCATTTTACAAACACTCATAAAATGTTTCAGCTTACTTTGAAAAGTCATAAAATATGACTAAGGTAAGGGGTAATGATCATTCATAAATTCTACTTACTGTTATTCATTTCAGGCACAACCAAACTCAAGCTTGCTCAGTTCAAAATAAATTCCTTTTTCTTCCTCTCTAGATGGCTATTCTTGAACCACCATAAAGTCTGCTAGTGGTTGAGATTTTTGTGGCTTTTGAGATGGACACTGCAATTCACTGCCTTCTTTCTGCAGAAGTTTACAACAATCTTGAATCAAGTAAAAGTGCTTTTGGCTATGTCGAAACCTAAAACAACAGGAACCCTGTTCATATTTCAGCACACTAGAGCTGTGAAGAGAGAGACGAATAGGTGTTTCCACAAAGAGAGAACAAGGCAGTCAGTGGTTCTAAAACCCCACTAGTGCTAAGAATCACCCATCGTATTTGCTAAAATCCTGATTCTAGGCCCAGTCCCCCAGAGAGAGATTCAGCAGGACTGTGGAATGTGCTGGGGTCTGGCTTCCAAACTTCTAGCAAAATCCCCACATTTTCCCAAGGCAAATGGTGGCCAGATGGCACTTTGAGAAATTCTGGACAAGGGGCAGGGGTGTCACATGGATTAAGGCAAAAAGGTGGGATCACTCTGGTGCCTGTAAGGAAATCCAAGTATTTCAGGACAGGAAGCCAGGGAGGTGACCTGGGGAGTGCAGCTGGGGAGGAACAGGGCTCATCCACCTGCCCTGTAAAAGTGACCTTCCACAGAAAAGGATGGAAAAGAGAACTTCTAAACTCCATGCTGACAGCACCAGTTGGCCAGTCATAAAACCACACCAGATGGACTTCTCCAGGTCTCATTTTAAGTTTTTCATTTATTTATTCATGTATTTATTTTCGCCACCTTCGGCACTGACTGTTCACGCCCCACTGTTGACTCCGCTGAACAAAGACTGGCATTCTCACTGGACAGCCTTTCTTTCACTGCATCCTGTCCAGAGAAGGAAACAGTGGGGTTTTGTCTCCAGCTCCAACAGCAGCCTCCCAGCAGGTGTCCCTGGGAGAGGGAGGGTGTCCCCCTCCATCTGCAAGCACAGAGCCCCTCACCAGCGCAGCTCACATCCCAGACCCTGGATTGCTGCCCCAACCCTCCACCCCCACATTGTGACAGAAATGCATTCCTTTTATTCTCAGTGAGAAGGCTCTCTCCCTTCCGGCCCTGGATCGATGGGACAGAAATGGCCGATTTAATTAGTCCAGTCACCAGCTTGCCTTATTACTTTCTCATTTACGATGAAATAATGGGGAGCAAATGGAAGGGATTTGTCATTTCCTAAGGAATGGCGAGGCTGGGTAGGGTGCCAATTTCTGGGCTCAGCTGCAGCCCTCACCTCAAGGCAGGCAAGGAAAGTCACTGCCTTTCCAAGAAAATCAGTACTTGCGTCAGTTTGTGGAGTCCACTGGGAGTGGGACCAAGAGTGCTAGACTGCAGTGCTCTTAACACTCACCCAGGGGCTTGGGCAGATCTGCTTCTACCACTTTGTGTGCGACTATGGATGGGTTACTGACCTTGTCCATTGGATTGATTCCTCGAGTCTGAGTAGGGCCCAGGATCCACCCCAGTACGTGATGTCCAGGTGATTCTAATGCACACTGGCACTAACAGCCCCCAGACTGGACATATACAGTCCTTGGTCCCCATGGACCACCCTGACCTCATTCCTGACGCAACACCCTCATGTATGTCACACATGTTAGCTGCAGAGAAAGTCTCATCGGTACCCAAATGCCACAACATTGCCCACCACACAATTCTACACATGCTGTTCCTGCCTAAGATTTACTTTTTTTCCTCCACCCCACTCCTTTATCCACTGCCAAACTCTTCCTCCCTATAAAAGGCCCAAAACAAATATCACCTCTGTGAAGCTTTCCCTGATTCTTAGAAGAGGAGCCTGTCACACTGTCTTCTGTACACACAGAGCATTCTGTACAGCCCTTCATCAAAGCACACATTGAATTCTACATTTTTCAAGTCTTCCCCCAAGTAGGCAATGAGACCCTTGGACTTATATTTTGTTCATCTTAGTATCCCCAGAACTGGCACCTTAACAGTTATTCAAAATATGTATGGGATGAAAGAATCAATCAATTTGTCAATCAATCAATTTTGAGCCAACCTTATTGTCTATTAAGCCCCAGCTCTCAGTTTAGGAATGATAAAATGTATAGTTGTCTGAGTGATGTGATTTCAGAGAGATCAATAACTCCCTCCACACCCCAAAATAGCTCCCCTCAAATCCCATTATAGTGCATGAAATTCTCACCATTAGTTTACTCATTTAATTCAGCAAATATTGATTGTGACATGAAGCATAGGAGATAAACTTGAAATTGTAGTTGGACTTTGTCTAGTATGCCCACCTGAGCAAGCATCAGAGGGGCTCGTCTTCATCGGAAAGGAGGCACTTAGCTTGAGGGAGGAGTAGTCTAGCTCTTGGGATACTGGTGGCTGTATCCTCTGAGGGAAGGAACAAGGACCGCAGGAGGAGCTGATGTAATGGATGGAAAAAGCTAAGGAGTGCATTTGCAGGCATGCTGAGTTGGAAAGCCTATGGCACATCTCGGAGGAGGTGGGCAGCAGGTGATGGGTACAAGCTTCTGGAGCTCAGAGGAAAAGGGTCCTTGGGAGACTGTGATTAGGGAGTCTGGCCAAGTCCAGATCATGCAGTGGAGTAAACGATACCACACAGGAAGTTTGCAGCAGAAGAAGGAAAAATAGTCAAGGATCAAATATATGGAAAATCTTTTAGTGGACAGAAGTTAAGGCACCTGGCATTTAGCTAACCTCTTAACCATAATCATCGTCTTGATTAATTAACATTTGTTGAATGAATGAGTGAGTGAATGGAAGAACTTTGTGTTGCCAGTACTAATTTCCATTTTCTCGGCATAACTAGAGCTTAGAGAGCAAAATGACTTAACCAGGATTATACAATTAGTGAGAGGCAGAGTCAGAATTCAAACTGTTTTGTCTGACTTAGAGGCTCAAACTTTGCTATCCTTCTCATTATGCTATTTGAGGCGAGAGCAGCTGGCAGCCATATTGGTCCCTGACAGCTGCATGGGCTGTGCGGCAGCTGGCTCCAAGCAGCTCGTGACACCTGCATGAGCCCATTAAATGCCAATCCTGTAGTCAGTGACTTCTTGTTGGTACCCTGAAATTGGCCACGGTGGACATATTTACACCACAGAAATTGACAAATGCTAAGAACTCCATGAACTAGATTTTTGGTTTGGTTTGGTTGTTTTTTTGGTTTTGTCGGAGTTTTTTTTTTATATTTTATTGATTGATTTGAAAGAGAGAGTGTGAGCTGGGAGGGGCAGAGAAAGCATCTGAGGCAAACTCTATGCTAAGCATGGAGCCCGATATGGGGCTTAATCCCTGGACTCTGACTGAGATCATGACCTGAGCTGAAACCAAGAGTCAGACCCTTAACCAACAGAGACACCCAGGTGCCCCTTGGTTGGTTGGTTGGTTGGTTGGTTTTAACTTGTTTGTTTGCTTCCAGAAAGACAGTTTTAAACATTTACCTAGATACAGTTGGGAAAATTCAAGTTTAGGATTCCTCTTTTATAGAGATAACAGACTCTGATGGTTAAAATAACCCTTTGTTTTGCATGTGAGGAAATGAAAGCCCAATAAATTAAATGATGAACAAAGTAACACAGCCCATGAGAGGTGGGCAGAGGCAGAGCTAGAACCCAGGTCTTCTCCAGGACTTCAGGCCTCATCACTGTCTGGAGTTCTCGGGAAGGCTGCAGCTCTGAACACAAACCCATGACCACATCTTGCCTTACAGGTTTGGCAGCACTGAGCCTCATGGTGTCTTGTTTCTGCCCTTCTAACTCCCAATATGTGCTAGAAGATGGAGTGGTGGGTGCCAAACACCCAGTCTTTGGAATCAAGGTCTATCTCTTAGCAATCATGGGAGTTAAGACAAAATGAAACATGTGCCCAAATGTAAGACAACCTGATTGGCTGCATGTTATTTCCCAATGACAATATCCAAAGAACGGTGAAGCCAATATGGACACATAAACTTCTGGTGGTATATACAGAGGTAAACATCTACTCGTTCTGTAAGATTAATGCATTCAATTATGCATACGTATTTCAAATCATATCTAAAACAAACATCCATTTAATCATCTCTCATAGTTAGTGAAATAATATTATACAGACTGTTCCCACGCATCCCTACATCAGTGTCTCTGTCCTCAAAAGCCCATTCATCACAGCATCCTCAAGTGCATCATCTGCTCTTACGGCTAGGCTGCTTGAGAAAATGAGACTTTCTGAAGTCACTGGAATTGTATACCAGGCTATTTTCAAATTCATCGACCTCACAGATATATATTCCAGATCACTACAATGTGACCACTTATTATATTTTTAGACATTTGGATTTAGCTGCTTTTCATATATCAAAGAATATTCACAAACAATTTGAAAGTTACAAAGCATAACACACAGTGCCTTATATTAATTTTGACCTAACATTAAGACAGATGCACCAGCTTCTGTTGCTCATTTAATATTTGCCAAGAATGTGATATTTGACTTTTTCTTCCACCCTTTCCATGTCTTTGTATTTGAGGACCTTATGAATACCACATAGATAGATGTCCTTAAAACCGGAATGATAATCGGTGTCTTTTATCGGGAACAATTTCTCAAGCTACATTTGCTGATATCCTTAGGATTATCTCAGTTGTTGTATTCTGTGCTATTTGCCCTCTTTTATATGTTGCTTTTGCCCTCCTTTATTATACTAATGTATATTTTTTGAACTGCTATTTGTTCTCATTCCATATAATTCCACCTACTGATTTGAAAGTTATATCCTCTATTTCTACTCTTTTAGGGCCATTCCTAGAAATTCCAGCATGCGGACTTGACACATTAGCACTTCAGAGTCTAAGTACTTGGGAACATATTTTTTTTCTCCCTTCGCTCCCTTCTCAACTCACATATTCTCTCATGCTTGTGTTTTTTAATTCTTTTTTTTAACTTCACAAGATATAATTTTTGCTGTTTCATACAATTAAGTCTCCCTAGGACTCAAGCGGTGAATAGGAGTTAGTCTATCAGAAAAGAGAGAATAAGAGGCACCTGGCGGCTCAGTCAGTTAAGCACCCAACTCTTGATTTCAGCTCAGGTCATGATCTCAGGGTTGTGAGATCAAGCCCCATGTCCGGCTCCCCGCTCAGCTGGGAGTCTGCTTGAGATTCTCTCTCTTCCTCTGTGCCTCCCCCTTGCCACCTATGTTCTCTCTCTCTCTCTCTCTCCCAAATAAATAATTACACATTTTTTTTAAGAGAAGGCCATGGGCGGGGGTGGGGGGGTGTTGCCTGAGTGGTTCAGTCGGTTAAGCATCTGCCTTTGGCTCGGGTCATGATCCCAGGGTCCTGGGATCAAGCCCCACATTGGGTTCTCTGCTCAGCCAAGAGTCTGCCTCTCCCTCTCCCTCTGCTGCTCCCCCTGCTTGTGCTCTCCCTTTCTCTCTCTGTCAAATAAATAAATAAAGCTAATGCACTGTTTCCCAAAATAGGGCATATGTATCACTATGGAAGATAATTTTAGGTAATGTCTGGAGAATAATTTTTTCTTTCAATAGTTACAAATTTATTTTCATGTGAATTAGAAAAAATTATATACACACAAATGCACACACGCACGTGTGTTCTATACCTCAAACCCGTGTTTCCACATCTAGTGTAGCTGGGTTGAAATCCATTTTTAAGTAATAGCTAATCTTAAAAATAAAGATTAGATAATGGTACAGGTGGTATGGAAAAATGGAAAAACCATGAAGGTGATCTCTAAATACCCGGAGTCCTAGAAGCACTAGGCTAGGGTGGGGAGGTGTGAAACAGCACAGGGCTGGGAAAGACAGTTATAAACTGGATGTGGGGCCGTTGTGGAGAAGCATCTGGATACTTTGGAAGGGACCACATTACACACACCTTCAAACACTTGTGAGTAAGTCGGAATGTCTCCTGAGGGCAGAGCATCAGAGAGAGGACAGAGTCAAGGAAGTGGTCAGGATTTTGGTTTGAGCAAATGGAACACTCAGTCCCACACTTCAAGTCTTGAGAAATGCTTGACAGCTGAAACAGTCAGAGATGTGAGCCAACAAAGATTAAGCATACAAGGAGAGTCAGGATGGTGTCATCCATTATGGTAGAAGACTAAAAATGAGCTAAATGGGGGACAAAAGATTGAGTTCACAGCAGCAGATCCATGCATGGAAGATGCAACCAGGAAAGTCATCTTAAGAATATACAATGACAGAGGGTGGTGGAGTTACATTATATGTTTAAATAAAAATAAAAAAAATTTTTTTTTAAAAAAGGATATACAATGATATAGGAGAAATGCTCACACAGAAAGTCTATACAGTCTATACAGGATACAAGTCTATATTCACCATGAAGGTACATATTCGTTAGGGGGAAAAATGAAACATACATCACATAATAAATATAAAACTGCTTATATCTGAGGATGTACTTATAATTTTTTAAATAACTTCCATATTTTCCAAAATTTCTACCACCAATAGTATTTTACTAATTTTTTTAATCACAGCAAGGTTATTTTTAAAGAGAAAAAGACATTTCCACTAAGATAATGCTGAAAAAGCAAATGAGGAAGCCCTTGCTCCTCCCAAAACTGAAGCCAAAACAAAGACTCTGAAGGCCAAGAAGACAGTGCTGAAAAGCATCTATTCTACCTGAAACAAAACAAAACAAAAAAGACATGTACATCATCCACATTCCAGCAGATGAGACACTGGCCCGTTTCCAGAATACCTCCAGGAGGGACAAGCTCCAAGACCATTCCATCCTCAAACTCACCTAAGGACCGAGTCAGCCAAGAAGATCAAAGGGAACTCAGTGCTCATGTGTGTTGTGGATGCCCAGGCCAGGAGGCCCCAGATCAAGCCAGCTGTGACAAAGCTCACTGACCTTGACTGGCCAAGGTCAACCTATTGATGGGGTCTGATAGAGCGAAGAGGAGAACATTCGATCAGCCCCTGACTACAGTGCCTAGGACGTTACCACCAAAACTGGCATCATCTAGCCTAGCTTTGTCACCACCAAACAAAGAAAAGGAAAAGAAAGGAGTCACTGAGGACCCTTTGTTGCTGCCCCTGTAATCATCTCCCCAGAAAAAAAAGGAAAAGAACAGATCTTGTGACTAATTTTAAAATCGGAGGATGTGTTCAAATGCCCCTTTATACTCACTGTCCCTTTGTCTCCTGCCGGCTGGGTGCTAACACAAGGAACTGGGCTTTTGTTCCCGTAACCCTGGGCTTATCTTCATCAATAATGGTTTGTCAGGACTATGTTCTGAATCAAAACTGGGCCTTAGGAGAGGAGGAGGATTTCTGACCAGTCCCCAATGTTTGTTCTACACAAGTGAACTTTCAAAGGGGACAGAGAGAGAAAATGAAAATCCAGTATAAGGGGAAGAAACTATTTTCTTTATACTCAAGCTAAATATTTTAATTATCTGATCATGTTTAAGCAATGGAATAAAATGGAGTTAAGGCTTGTATTTTTATTTTCTTAATGCTGTCTTTTTCCCTTCATTCATTTGTATAATTATCAAATCTCAGGGTTGGGAAGGACTGACTGCCAGCTCATCTGGGCCAATCCTTTCATTCTGCAAAAGGGAAACTGAGGCTCAATTCTGGCTTGAGTCAGAATTTAATGAGGGAAGTGCACAGAGACAAAAGTGAGGAGGAACCACTGGGATATAGTGAAAAATAGCATATGGTTTGAGATTATACAGAATTTCAATGTTTCTAAGCCACGTAAATGTCCTATTGGCGCTGAGACTCAAATCTACAAATGCGAACTGGGGTAAGGGGCCCCACCGAGTGGATGTCTGGAAAATGCTGAGCAAGGGCTGGGCATATGGTCAGGTCTCAGTATAGATCACACACAGTGCAAAACGGGACGCCCACGTATCCCACGTCACTGCACATTGAACGCAGGTCAGGAGTTGCTATTATTATCCCTTTGTTACGGACCAAGATGGCAAAACTACAAAGCCAGAAAGCTGCAGAGTCAAAATTCACACACAGTTTACAAAATCAGGGCTTGGAACTGTTGAACACTATTACCCCTTGATTGTTTCTTTATACTTTTGAAATCAGTAGTGAATGCACTACAGGAACTGCCAAGTGCTCACTATGTAAGGAATTAGTATTTTTTCTAAATATCCAATGTGGTTGGGGCTTTTCTCAGATTCAAAATCAGTCTGAATCAGCCGTTTCTTCTCCAGATTGCTTTATTCAGTGATAACCCGGGCTCCTTCCAGGTGGTTTTCAAAGGTCATTTGATTATAGTTCATGCAGATCATCTCATGGCATTGGCCTAGGCACACTCAGGACCCATGAGCTCCTGTGCAGGAAGTGGAAAACATACCTTTAAGGACAGTCTCTCACTGGGAGTCAGGAAGCCCATGATCCCATTCCCAGCTGTACCACTTACTGTTAGGGCCGATTTAATGTTAAAACTTGTTTAACGATTAGGGCCTGCTTAGCCAGAGTGACTCCATATTACCTGGGTAGCCATATTGTTGTTTACATCTACGGACTTCATTCTGGGAATAAATGCTTCAGCAGTTCTAAATGCCCCAGCAGTTCCAAACATCCCAGCAGTTCCTGGTATCGGTTCCGGGTATGGATTCCGGGAGTACACGCCTTAACAATAGAAGCCACGTACCTTGGGTCTGCGGTTATGCCCTATAAAACCAGCCTGTGAGATCTGGACGGGGTCGCTCTCTTCGGAGGTGGCCCTGGCCAGCCAGTCTAACTTCTAATGCTTGGCATAGAATAAGACTTTGCGTAACTTTCACTTTGTCTTGGTCTCGTTCCTTTGATAACGGACCCCATCACTTACAACCCTCATGGACACAGACACAGTCATTGATCTTGCTGAATCTCAATTTCTGCATCCATAAAATGGGAACTTATACTCAAATAAAGACAAAATAGAATTGCCCCATCACCAGAAACTGACAAAATTGGATGTGAAATTCAAGATCCCCAAGTCCAGAGGTCATAAACTTAAAGGTCTACAGGGGCCAGGGAGATTTTATCAATGAGTAAAATAAATCCTGCATCAGACAACAGGCCTGATGGGGATTGTTGTGAAGGAAGGATCCTCACAGAAAGAATTGTTGAGCTCCAACTTTGTGCAGAAATGTGGGCTCAGGAATTCTAGATTTCTCCCATCATTGACAGAAGGCAGAAATTTTATTTTTCATGAAAACTGTTCTGAGCTTTAAATGCTGGCAATTAACTCAAATCATTCTGGACACTATAGAAACCCAAAAGACATTGCTGAGGCCTGGATTTGGCCTTGGGCTGATGGTCCATGACCTTTGATTCTACCCCATCTCCCTCCCCTCCCCAGAGAAGACACTGAAGATCTATGAGGTTAATGGAGTGGTCCCGTTATCACCGGGACCAGGATCCCATGTCCTGTCACCTAATTCCAACTCTTCCATAATACCTGGCTGCTTCTCCTTTGATTCTTTGTAGTGGCCTGGGAAAAGAGAAGTATGAATTCACCATAGCCAGCAGCAAACCTCAGATCCCCCACCCTTCACCCCAGCAGGGCCATTTGGCTAAAGCACAGAGCACAAAAGAGATGATTCACTTCCTGGTCTTCTGCTTATGAGGTGGGCAGGGAAGGAAAAGAGGACCTGGACTCACGTCACAGGTTTGAGGAGATTTCATTGTTTCAGAAACTGATGCAACTGCGTCTTCGTGAAAGTCTCCGCCATTGTTCCAATAATGCCCACAGTCTCCTGTCTAATTTCTCAGGTGTTCCTTCCCTCTTACCTGCTGAGCACTGCATTCCTCCAAGTGACTGTGCCACGGCCTCACATGGGAAGGTGTGCTGTTGGCAAGGGAACCAGCTTCCAAAGTCAGAACCATGGAGGATAAAAGACATCAGGTTACGCAGAAACAATTATGCCCAAGACCCTAATTGGATTATCAGTGGTCCAAAATTCAGCTTTAAGCAATTATCTATCCCAAGCCCATGAGAAAAATAAAGCACAAGCCATTTCTTAACTGTCCTTCCCGGCAAAGGGGAAGAAAGTTTCTTGCAATGTGTGGGAGTTTCTATTAATGAGGCAGAAAACAAATTCTTGGAGGAAAAAATTACAGACATCTACATAACTCATTGGTGGGTTTTCTTCCATTATTAAAAGGGTTTTTTTTTCTAAACCAAAGAAAGTAAGTAATTGAAATCTCTATTCATAGCACAGTTATATTTCGGTGTAGGGGCCTGCAAAAGATCAGATAACCTTTTCAAATTTCATAAATGACATCTTATCTCCTGTGAATCACCAGACCTTCAATTCAAAGCAATGTCAACTTCTGACTGTCCACGTAAGAGTCCCTACACTGGGTCCAGGGGTGAGTAGGATTAACTAGTGAGGCCTCAAAGAGCTTAGAGCCTGTGGGTGGAGAAGCCAACACGAAACCATATTCAGCACAGGATGATACAATCTGCACAAGTCTGGATATCTACCCCAAGCACTGTGGAAGCAGAAGTTGGAACAACCAATAGTACCTGGGAAAGTCAAGGAAGGCTGCATGAAGGAGGTGATACCAATGGACATTGAAGGATGAGTACAAGTTTGCTACAAGGACAAGGTAGTGGACTGTCATTATGAGCTGAAAATACAACTAATACTTGGTCACTGGTGTGAAAATCCTGGTTTCTTCAGGAGATCCTGTGTAATAGGAGTGGAGCACCTGTGATTTTGTGCAAAGTGCTTTTGTCTTACTATCTCATTTAATCCCTGAAATAGCCTAAAGCCCATGAAGCCAGTACTGGAGCACTTGCATGTGCCAGACACTTGAAAAAGTACTTTGCATTCATAATTTCATTTCATCTTTATCCTAGGGACTTACAGAAACCATCTTTCCTATCCCTATTTTGTAGACCAGGAGTCCAAGGCTGCAGGCCATTCATAACCTGCCCCAGGTCACAAAACAGAACCAGGATTCCTGTCCTGGAAGTCAGACTCCAAGAGCCAAACACTCTTCGCAATGCCTCTGCCACCTACATGAAGCAGAGCTGAGCAAAGCATATTAGTGGGATCCTGATAAAACAGGGATCAGATCCCTGGGAGACTAGTGGGGAACGTGCGGTCCAAAGTTATGAGACAAAGGGTCCCAATGGCATACTCTCCATAAATGTATCTGCTGTGCCCTCTTGGAAAGGGCTGAGATAGTTGGTAACCAGGAGTAATTGAGGCCTGAGCTCAGGACACAGGCTCAAAGAGTCAATATTTTCATCCCAAGAGGCACAGAGAACACAAGGCTGCGTCCAAACTCCGGGCTGGAGATGGCGCTGTCCAATACTCTGGCTCTTTCCACTTCACCATGGGCCCCCGTGAGCGTCTGCAGCCAGCCCCACACCGTCTGAAGTCTCCGTGGAGAACGAAGGCACCGGTTCGCACTAGCCCCTGTGAAACTTCCATCTGGCACCTTCTCCACCTCCCTCCACAATGGCCTGAGGATGGTTATAACCAGCACCGCAGCCCTGGTAGAAATTCCCCTCCTCAACTTATGAGATCTGCCCTCCAACACATGCTCACACAAAGGTCTCCGAGGGACATTTTAATTTAATGATTCACTCCCACCTTTGCTTCCTCCTCCCCATTTACAAACCCCAACAACATCCCACCCCCAAATCTCTTCGAGTGGGAAGTGGGCCAACTCTGAAGTGGAGAGGGAATTTGAATCCCAATTTCATATTTTATAAACATCTTGGGAATAGAGATCCCGCAGCTATAAAATGGGATTTATCCATTAACACATATTTATTGAGCACCTATAATGTCCCAGACACAGAATTCATGGTCAGCAAAATGAAGCTAGTCCCCACCTCACAGAATCTACAATCCAGCACGAAAGAAAAGCAATGAAATCAACCCAAAGCAATGAAATCAACACACTGTAATCAATTTGATAAGCATTCAGTCAGAGGAAGAATAATTCTTAGAGCCAGGAGGGTGATATTTCTAATTCTTATCCAGGTTGTTAAAAGCAGATCTTTAATCCACTGCCTGAGAGCATTTTGAATCAGTGTGGTCAGGATCAAGAGGACACAGAAAGAGGAAAGGCTTTTGATTCAGACAAGGCCAAGTGCCACAATTACCAGACATACTTTTTCTCTCATCTGTAAAATGGGTATGTTAGCTGGACCTACCTCCCACACCTGTTGGAATTTACATTTTTTGTGAATTAAATGAGATCATGTCTTTTCTAGATCTGGCACATAGGAGGTGTTCAATCCAGAGCCGATCCCATCCTCTGGGTCTATGAGTGCAGACTGGAGCCACATGACAAGGCCTGAGCACAGAGAGGTATCAGGACACACACAGCCACTGAGTCACCCCTCCTCCTCATCTGTCCCTGGCAAGGATAGTAACCCCGAGAATGTGCAGGAAACAGGGTGAGGCACAAAGAGGTCTAATGAAAATACAGAAGAAGTCTGGTTCCAGCCACAACCAGGAGACCAACTTCCTATGTGGTCCCTCGGCCACTCTAGTCAACTTTATTCTCATCTTCCAACAGGATAGTAGTCTTTGCTCTGATTGTCCCGTGGTGATAAGTGTTGTAATGACCAGAATCTGATGAACAAGTCAATTACAAGCAGTGGGAAGCCATGCGGGAGGAGTGATTAACACTCATCCAATAGTCATGATTATTATTGTTCAGAGCAGGGCCGTGCTCTTCAATGGAGTTTATGATAAACCATGGCGAGGATGGGCTGATGACAAAGTGACGCCTGCCTCCCTTACTGTGGGCAGAACAGAAAGACCAGAAGACCCTTCTCTGTCACTTTCAGCTGTGTGGCCTTGGTGATGTTCCTGAACCTCTCTGAGCTTCCATTTCCTCACCCACAAAATGGGGAAGAGCAGTACATTCTCCCTAGCACAGCATTCTGAGGAGTCAAAGACATGGTCAGGGTCAAGGGTCTGAACCATCAAGCAGAGAACCTGGTGAGCAGCATCAACCACCCCAACTGCCCATCTGGAAGCCTGACCCCCAGCTCCATAGTCACCTCACACAGCCAAGCGTTTCCGAGGAATCATGCTCACCTTCGAGATTCTGCCAGCATCTGCGGGCATGACCATCCACCTCATCCATAGCAGGCCCCTCAGTCTCCTTCTCGGGTTCCCCAACATTCTCCTGCACCCATCTGCAGTGCTCCTTCCCCATCTCAGAAGTGGCTTCCCTTCCCCTGTGGAGGGCCAGCCCCTCAGCCCACACCCTCAGGCCCCACCTGTCCAAACCAGTTCTGCTTCCTCCGCTTTGTCCTCATAGCCCAGCCTGGAGGCAGGCACTCCCCAAGAGGCCCCTCCAGCCTCACCTACTTTTGAGTTCCCCTCCTGCAGCTCAGTACTATTTTTGCTAACTACAACCTGCTCCTTGCCTCACAGCTGAATTCCTCTGGGCTTGTACCTCCAGGCTGTTCCTTTCTGTCTCCATCCTTCGCCCTGGCCATCATGCTCACATCCCTTTGGCTCTCGGAAGCCACAGCCTGCCTTGACCACTCCTCCCAGGGCACATATCCAGCATAGCTGTGGCCCTGCCCTCCAGGAAGGAGAGAGACCTGGCTAAATTCCTGGCTTATTCTGGGACCCTGTTCCATCACTAGGATTCTTGCACTTGTAACTCAAAAATGCTGACTATTACACTCCTAATTATTTAAAATATAGCATTTTCCCTAGGGATTCACCTAAATTTCCCTTCTGGAGGTCACCAATGAGGTCCATATGAACCCTGAAACAAGGAGCCCTCCAGCTATGGAAATTTCCATGGGGCTGGGAGACCGGCAGAGAGGTAAGGCCTCTTGTCCAGACTTATAGGCAGCTCTGAAATCAAGAGCAGATTCAGAGCCAAGCAGGAAGGAGGACAGTGCTCTGTGAGCCAGAGGAGACTCTGGACAGTTTGCCAAGCTGAGAGGAGGGTCAGGAGAAGACACCACAGCCAGAGTATGGGCCAGGGACTCAAGGACCCAGGATGGGCCAAATGCAGGGAGTCAAAGGCCAAACTGCTAAGTTTTCTGGGTGAGCTCAGATGGGTTGCCCATGTGCCTACATTGGTGTGCTGCCTGAGAAAGAAGGCTGAATTTATGAGGCCAGAGATGACTGTAGACAACTCCCTCGCTATCACACCCAGTGGCCATCTCATGGGACTCTTCCTCCTCAAATGCTACACTGCCTTTTCTCCCCAAAAATCTCTCCCCTCATTGTATCCCACTAGCTCTCTCCTTCTTCTCTGGATTCAGTTTGCAGGTTCTTTCCTCACCTCCCTGGCCAGTAAGTCTGGTAAGTGGACAAATTAGGTCTTCCAACTCCCAACAGCTCAGTTCCGTATGTGTTCCAGTATAGACAACAAAAAAACTAAGAAATGAAGGTCATTCACTTTGTTTAAAGTCATCAAACACCTACGGTGGTTCTGGACTATGCCAGGTGAAAT
Organism: Taxidea taxus jeffersonii; assembly: GCA_003697995.1. NCBI lineage: Eukaryota > Metazoa > Chordata > Mammalia > Carnivora > Mustelidae > Taxidea > Taxidea taxus. Next base: position 21,427 of record RCUC01169895.1, read on the forward strand.
GGCCTCTGAGGAGTTTTAGAGTAGAAGGTGGCCAGAAGGTGGACATTTTCCTACCCAGAGACAAGGATCCCCACCCCTGCGATGGAGAGGCATTTTTAGACCAGAAGGAAGGCCCCTCTCCAAGGTCCTGATGAGTGTTGGGTACCGGGCAATTACTCCCACGTGCATTTGAGCCGGGATCTAGACTTTTCTCCAGCTGCTGCATGCTGTGTTTGTAAGAACTGTCAGCCTCACCATTGATCCTCAAGCTTGTATGGTCTCTGAATTATTTAATGCTACATTCCAAGAGGCTGTGAATAATGGAAGGGGACGTAAATAATCTTATCTTTGTCTCTACACGCAGAGATTGGGAAGGGACACCCAAAGAGGCTCTTATTCTGCCAGAATCTTACAACACCTGAGCATGATTAAAAACCAAACCAAATGCCCCCTAGATAACTGCTATTCCCTTGTGGGGAAAAGAAGTGAGCAAGTGTCTCATCCTATTTCCCATGTGGAGAGAAGCAATTATATATCAGGCTTCAGGTTCCCAGGCCTCCAGGATAATTGCAGCACTGCTTTAGAGCTGTACTGAGCCTGACACATTACCCAGCTCTTTCGCACACCTGTACAGACAGTCAGGGCAGCTTTCCTAATTGACAGACAAGGACACTGAGCCCCAGG
>RCUC01169897.1:0-15595 GCA_003697995.1 Taxidea taxus jeffersonii
GATGACCTGACCGGAGCCATTTGTACCCATGAGCCTCAGCTTCTGGTGTGCGACTTCCAGAAACTGTGGCTTTGTTTCCCCACGTGAAAAAACATCTTTATTATTAAAGTTGTAAATATTCATTGTAAAAATAAATAATCCCACGAGCACAGCCCTGCAGCCTTTCTGCTGGAAATGCTGGCAAAGAAGAGCTGCCTTTTCCGTGAAGAGCCGTCCTGCCTGCCTGTGGGGAGAAGCTGAGAGTCATTAGTCTGGCATTCAAGGCTCACGGTGGTCCATCCCATGGGACATGCAGGGGACAGGGCCATTTCTGGCTTTCCACAAGCCACATCCCCTCCCTGGGCTACCTGCCCTCCTTTCGGGAACCTCCTGTCCTATGTGGGGGTATTGCAGGGTCCTTCCCCTTCCCCTTCCATTGTGAAAGCTGAGGGGCGAGGCCCTTCCTCTCCCATCCCGCTTTCCTGGCAGTGGGTGCTGGTCTAAGGCTGGCCTGTCACATGCTCTTTCCTGGGACTTGGTTTTGAGCAAGTGAAGGAAAGAAGGTCGAGTGCAGGGAGGTCACATGTCCCAGGGCAGCGATTGGGTCAGCTGATTCTGGGTGTGAAATGCCGTCTCTGGGCCCAATGGCTCCTGTGGTTCCCACCTGGTTCCCCAACTCTCTGGTGTGTGGGGTCCGAGATCCTGCAGAGAAAGCCCGCAGTGCTCCCGTCACCCAGGTGGGTGTCTGTCACTCATGGCGAAGACCTTGACTGTGCAGTGGCCGGCCTGACCATCTAGGGTAGGACATCTTTCAGCACCCGCTGTGCTGCTACCGGAGGACACAGTAACCCTCTGGGGCCAGCTCTTAGCTGTTTTGAAACTCAGACTTGTCTCAGGTGAGAAAACAGGGCCTGTGTAAGGTACGTTCTGGTCATGCAGACACCTGGTGGGACTGCTGGACCCCAGAAAGGACGGGCGGATGCAGGACATGAGCAGGAAGTGATAAGTGGGAGGTGGGGCCCAGACTTGCGAGGACAGGCTGTCCCCATACCAGGTGGCTGTTCTGCCTCTTTCCCTGAGGCCTCCTGTCCTCCCCGGCCATCCACTCTCTCTCTCTCTTGTCTTCCTGCCTCTCTGATGACGTGGCTGGAAATGGTGGTCCCCTACTCACCCTGTGTATGTCTCCTTAGTTCGGTGATATTTGGCACATTCTTATGGGCCCTGATCAGGTCAAACTTGGCTGCTGGTGGCCACCCGGGCATGTGTATGGGGCTGGCGTGGGAGAAGGACCACAGGTAAGCATGGGCCACAAGCTTGTCCATCTCGGAGCCCTGGGGACGGTGTCCATCTCAGTGACACTGTGCGGGTCGTCAACACACACCTCCCTCGCCGAGTGTCGGAATGGATTAACCCGCCCCCCTATCAGAGGGATCTACAAATTACTTTTTAATAAATGGCCTCTCTGGAAAGTGCTCCAGGGAGAAAGATGATCTCTGGTTCTTACAGCCCAAGTCGGTTTCCCTTTGAGATAAGGACTGATTTGTAACACTCATCATAAACCATTAATTTTACTTCTGTGGGATGAACTCCAGAAGAATTTCTATTTCGCAAACCTATCAAATTATAGGCGGTTTTGAGCAAGAGTTTTCATAAGCAGCGTGTCTGGCTAACCGTCAATAATATGAGAAGTCTCAAAAATAATTAGATTATCTCCCTCCATCTCTCCTCCCTGGTGAGCTGTAATGTGTGGGAAAGTGTCAAGAAAGGTGATCCATGCGAAAGGCTCCGTGTCCACAAAGACAGAGCATGACAAGCCGGCCTTCCCTGGCTGTGCCGAGCTTTGATTTTCTTGGTCTTCTTTTTAATGAGGACTCTTTTTTTTTTTTTCCTTTGGTTTGATTGTGTTGAAATATAAATTGCATACCATGATGCTCGCCCCTTTAAAGGGTACAATTCAATGGTCTTTACTATTCACAAGCTCGTGTGGTCATCACTAGTAATGCCAGAACATTTTCATGCCTTCAAAAAGATCCCACAGCCATGAGCAACCGCTCCTCACAACTGTCTTAGGTGATCACAGAATCTATTTTCTGTTTCTATGGATGTGCCTATTCTGGGCATTTCTTATAAGTGGCATCATTGGTGCCTGGATTCTTTCACTTAACCTAACGTTTTCAAGATTTATCCGCATTGTGGCATGCATTTTTCCTTTTTATGGCTGCATAGTAGTCCATGCAATAGTTTTATGTGTAGAACAATTCACATTTCAGCAAACAAGCAAGCAAACAAAGAAAGCAATGGAAGGTCTCATATCACGGAAGATTCCAGAGGTGTGATGAGCAAGATTCTGAGGGGATCCCCAACGACCCTCATATAATCTCTTCCTCTTACGGGGTGTAGTCTGTAAATATGATGAGATATTGATCCTGTGGTTATGTGATGTTATGTGACAAAAAGGATGGTGTAAGCCTAGCTCAGATCATTATTTAGTTGAGTTAATCAAAAGAGAGATCACGCAGGTGCCTATGGCTGAATGACTCTCGCCATTTCAATCCAGGTCTAGAGATCAGAGACAGAGGGCGGTGGAGATTCAGAGTGTGTGAGGGATTCAACGTGCTGTTGTTGGCTTGAAGAAGGAGGGACCCATGTGACAAAGATGGTGGGAGTCCTCTAGGAGCTGTGGATGGTCGCAGGTGGACTTCCAGCAAGAACAGGTGCAGCTGAGGCTGAGGGACACATGGAACTGAAATATGCCAGCCACGTGAACTGGGTCAGAGGCATATTTTTCCTTAGAGCCTCCAGGTAAGAATGTAGCACCTTGCTTTCAGCCTTGTGGTGTCCTGAGCTGAGAGCTTACTCATGTTGGGCTGAACTTCTGACATACAGAATTGTGACCTAAAAAACAGGTGTTGTGTGGTATGGAGTATGTGGTAACCTGACATAGCAATAGAAAACAAATGCAAGAAACATTCTGACTTCAGGTATGGCTGTATCCAGGTGCTTAAAAAAATGTCACCAGGACTCAGTTTTTCTGCATCTCTCAAGTCTAATCCCTTCCCCCGACTCAGGTCTCATTAATGTTTGGGGTCCCTTCATGGGGAGTGCACCAGCTGTTCCTTCTTCGCCCTCCCACCTCCTCTGCTCCCTCCAGTGCCTCCAGGATTGGGATAGCAACAGGAATGTGGAGGCATGGTACAGAAGAAAGGGTCTTTGCCTTTTACATGCCAGTAATGACTGATGTTTAGCAGGTAAGCAAATGCTCGTACTCTTGTGTGGTACAATACCTTCATTAATTCATCATTCATTCACTGAATAAATATTTACCAAGCATGGGAATGACAGGCACTGTTCTCGACACTCAGGATACAGCCATGGAGAAGACACGAGCCCTGCTCGCATGAAGCTTGTATTTTCCATCAAGACAGACAAGCAGAAGCCAACTATCTACATACATTATTTAGTACCTTAGAGGGTTCCAAGTGCTATGGAGAAAGGCAGTGAGGGCTTGGGGTGCAGAATCCCTTGAACCCGTATAGTTCTTTGAAGCATTCATGCCTCACTGACTGCAGGCTGCCGAGGGCTTGTGATGGTATTTTCAGGTGAATTTGTTGTTTTTCTCAACAGTGGGAGGCAGCTGGAGGTGTCTCGGTCCTCCACAGGGACCGTCCATGAACTAAACCTGCAGGCACTTTGACAAAGGAAAATTAGCTCAGGTAACGTGGCTAAACATACCTGCACAGACGGATTCCAGCACAGGGACATGAGCCCAAATTTGTGTGCAAATCCATTTGTCAGTCAATCAATATTTGTTAACAGACAACATCCTGGGGAACAGGCATGTGTTCATTCCTGGCCTTCATGGAGATTCCAATCTAGAAGGGGAGACATCAGTTCAAAGAATAAATAAGAATGATCATACAATAATTGAGAGTATGCAAAAGGCCCTGAGGGGAATATTGGGTTCTGGGAAAGTCTAGCATTTTTTCTGGGGTCAGGGGACAAGGCCTAGGGCTTAAGGGTGGGGAATGGAGGGAAAGCATATGGAAGGAAGACACTAAGGGAAAATAGGATTACACCACGACTGCAGGTGGGGGGAGGGGAAGAGTTGTCCAGGCAAAGGGAACAGCATGTGCCAAAACCTGGAGGTGAGGGCGATACCATGGGTTCCTGGAACAAAGGACCGTCCCACAGGCTGGAGGTGGATGGAGTGAGGAAGGATGGGGAGCTCTCTTCCATTGATCTATTTGTCTCTTCTGCCAATCCCACACTATCTTGATTATAGTAGCTTTGTAGTATGTCTTAATGTTGGGTAAGGGCAGCCCTTCCATTTGTTCTTCCCCTTCAGTACTGTACTGGCTAGGCTGGGTCTAGTTACCTCCCCGTAAGAACTTTAGAATCAGTTTGTTGATATCTACAAATGAACTTGCTGGGATTTTGATTGGGTTTGTCTGGACTCTGTAGGTCAGGTTGGAAAAGAACTGCCATCTTGACAATATTGAGTCTTCCCATCCATGAACATGGACTATCTCTCCAGGCATTATTTCTTTGATTTTGTCCATCAGGATGGTAGTTTTTCTCATATAGACTTATAGATCTTTTGTAAGATTTATACCTAATTATTTCATTTTTTGGGTGCAGATGTAAATGAAATTGAACTTTTAATTTTAAATCTCACTTATTTATGGCTGATCTATAGAAATACAATTGACTTTTTTAAAAAAAAATTATTTATTTATTTATGTGAGAGCACCAGAGAGTTGTGAGTGGGGGAGGGGCAGTTCACTGCTGAGTGTGGGGTCTGATGAGGCATCCCATCTCACAACCCTGAGATCATGACCTGAGCCCAAATCAAGAACTGGATGCTTAACTGACTGAGCCACCCAGATGGCCCATGACTGACTTTTTAATATCAGTCTCATATCCTAAAACCTTGCAATGATTGTTTATTAGTTCCAAGAGGGTTTTTTTGTTGTTGTTGTGGATTCCTTCAGATTATCTGCATAGACAATCATGTCATTTGTCAATAAAGACAGTTTTCTTTCTTTCTTCCTTTTTTATTTTAAGATTTTATTTACTTGAGAGAGAGTGAGAGTGAGAAAGCAAGCAAGAGAGACAGAGCACGAGCAGGGGAGTGGGCAGAGGGAAAAGGAGAAGCAGACTCTCTGCTCAACTAGGAGTCCCATGTGGGGCTCGATCCCAGGACCCCGGGACCATGATCTGAACTGAAGGGAGATGCTTAACCGACTGAGCCACTCAGGTGCCCTGGCAATTTTATTTCCTTTTAAAAATCTGTATACGTATTTCACTTTCTTGTTTTATTGCACTAGGACTCCTAAGTAGGGAGCTCTGCAAAGCACAGTGAGTGCAAAGTTCTGAACTGGGCTGAGTCCCTTCTATTTGAGGAACTGTGATAAGGCCAGTGGGCAGAACTTGGCAAGCCTGGGCATGGTAGGCTGGGGCAAGTCAGGATGTCTTAGGGCAATGGGAAGGTTTTAAAGGATTTTAGGGATGGGAATAACATTTGGGGACACTGCATATTCTCAATAGAGTCATAGTTTGTATGTTAAGGAGATACTTGTATGTATAGAGACAAAGGGTACAGTTTTTATAACTGTGATAAAATCATATAGAAAGTACTCAACACTGATGTTTTAAAAGATTATCCAGAATGATAGATTTATTTCTTAAACTCATGACAGTTATGTATTTTTAAATTTTAAATTCAACTTATTAACATTAGTGTATTACTAGTTTCAGAGGTAGAGGTCAGTGATCCATCAGTCTTATATAACACCCAATGCTCATTACATCACATGCTCTCCTTAATGTCCATCACCCAGTTACCCCGTTACCCTATCCCCCCAGTCCCCAGTCCCCTCCAGCCTCCCTTAGTTTGTTTCCTATGATTAAGAGTGTCTTACCGTTTGTCTCCCTCTCTGATTTTATCTTGTTTTATTTTTTTCCTCCCTTCCCTATGGTCCTCTGTTTTGTTTCTTAAATTCCACATATGAGTGAAATCATATAATTGTCTTTCTCTGACTGACTTAATTCACTTAGCATAATACCCTCTAGTCCCATCCATGTCATTGCAAATACTAAGATTTCAGGGTTTTTTTTTTCCTGATGGCTGCATTGTATTCCATTGTATATATATACCACATCTTCTTTATCCATTCATCTGCTGATGGACATCTAGGTTCTTTCCATGGTTTGGCTATTGTGGACATTGCTGCTATAAACATTCGGGTGCACGTGCCCCTTCGGATCACTACATTTGTATCTTTAGGGTAAATACCCAGTAGTGCAATTGCTGGGTCATAAGGTAGCTCTATTTTCAACTTTTTGAGGAATCTTCATGCTATTTTCCAGAGTGGTTGCACCAGCTTGCATTCCCACCAACAGTGTAGGAGGGTTCCCCTTTCTCCACATCCTCGCCAGCATCTGTCATTTCCTGACTTGTTAATTTTAGCCATTCTGACTGGTGTGAGGTGGTATCTCATTGTGGTTTCAATTTGTATTTCCCTGATGCTGAGTGATGTTGAGCAATTTTTCATTTGTCTGTTGGCCATTTGTATGTCTTCTTTGGAGAAATGTCTGTTATGTCTTCTGCCCATTTCTTGATTGGATTCTTTGTTCTTTGGGTGTTGAGTTTGTTCTTTACAGATTTGGGATACTAGCCCTTTATCTGATAAGATATTTGCAAATATCTTTTCCCATTCTGTCAGTTGTCTTTTGGTTTTGTCGACTATTTCCCTTGCTGTGCAAAAGCTTTTGATCTTGATGAAGTCCCAATAGTTCATTTTTGATAGTTATGCGTTTTAAAATTGACAGAGCAGAGGGGGGTCTGGCTGGCTCTGTCGGAAGAGCATGTGACTGTTGACCTTGGGGTCATGAGTTCAAGCCCCACACTGGGTGTAGAGCTTACTTAAATAAACTTAAAAGAAAAAAAAGATCGACAGAGCAGAAAAGTTTACTCGCTGGCACAAAAATGTTAAAGATATCTATTTAAAACCAAATCACCACTTTTTATACTCTCTGAAGTAATCTGACTCCTGCATTTCTTTGTCAAATGCAAGCAAAAAATATTAATGAATGCTCTGAACATTTCTTTCCTTGAATTATCTTATAAGATTTGATATCAGAACTTTAATTGAAAATAAGCTACCAATGATTAAAAGGCCTGTATATTTTATGAAGGTTCTATATTTTGCAGAAATTACTTGAGAATATTGAGCTGTTTACCTGGTAGCGTCGGCAACTCTAGGTAACTTTTTTTCTTCCGATTTTAAAAGATTTGCCCCTTCTCGAAGATTTGGAAAAATACTGCCAAAAATGGAAGCCAATTCTGACTACACTACTCACACACTACACTGGCGGTGTGTTGGTTTATCTCTTGAGGATTTTTCCTGAATATGGATGTAGGTCTGATGAGAGCACAGTGCACACCTTTTATCTACTGCTTTTTTCTCACTTTATATGATATCGTGAACACCTTCCATACTATTAAAAACTTCATGTAAACCTATTATAAAATTATCCTCAATATGCCCTGGACAATTTATGCAATCTTCTCCCTTCCTATGATGTTGGACATTTGTTTTTAATTTTTGCTGTTAAAATTTATGTTGCAATGGACATCTCCCTACATAACTTTAGTTCATATTTATGAATAACTCCTCAAGATAAAGTCTTTTGTGTACAATGGCTGCATTGGGAATTAGTGCTTTTTTTCCCAAAGCTCTTGACAGGGACCACCAAATTGCTTTTGGAAACATCGGGACTGACATCCCCACCAGTAGACATTCTGTGTCTGTTCATGGAGCTTCTCGGAAACCCCAGAGGAGCAGGTCAGGAAGGGGCACGTCTGTCGTCCGATAGCAAAGCCCTCCTGCTTAGTCTCTCTGACCCTGTTTTGGGAAGTGGCACTCCCCTTGAAACCTGCACTGTGGGCATTCTGTGTCCCTGTCACCATGTCCTCACAGGCGCAGAGTAGTACATGTTGAAGAGTGTTTGTGCCAATCTGATTTGATGTGTTTTGTTCCTTTAATTTGCTGAGAATTTGTTGCCTGGACCGGCGAGGTCTGGTTCTACTTTCCCTGGCAGGGGGACTGGAACCCAGCTTCAAGCCAAGAAGAACCGAGTCCCCGGGTGCTTGAGGGTCATCTGGGCCCCAGCAGCCCACCTGACAAGGATCCCCCCCACTCACTTGGAGAAGAACGGTCAGTAACCTAGAGTGTAGATGGGACGGTTCTGTACTGTAATCCACACCCGCTCCCCGGTGGGAGTCCTGGGAACCCGGCTCTGGTCCTTGGTCCCCCCAGGGGGGCTGCCCTGTTAGTGTGTGGTTCTCGGGCACCCTGTAGGTGCTCCAGACCCGTCCCTTCCAGCCTCTCTGGTTCAGGGACCCTGGGGACACAGGCTCATCTACTACACGTTGTGGGAGGGTGTCCTTAAGCACCGTGTCCTGCCGGCGCCCTGTCTTCTGACATCTCCCCGACGATCTGGGCACCAGGACCCGTGACCACTTCATCCCGGAGGCCGATCCCAGAGCCTATTTCATGGCTCATTCAAAAGAAAGATCGGTGCCCGGACCATTTGCAATTTGCCATTCTGATTAAAACCACCCCAACCCCATCACAGTCTGCATTAGGCCCCAACAGAGGCAGCACTGCTGGGCCCTAAGGGACATCTGGTCACCGTGAAGGAGGCTCGGAGCAGAGTGTATCTGACTCACATCAGGCCGTGGAGGCGGGAAGGGATACCTGCCAATGATGGGAATCCAGGCGCCCCTGAAGACAGCCGTTCCCGTGCAAACGCATCTGGGAAATGTTTAATTGAATTTAAGAGGGACATCATTCCTGGGGCAGTCGTTAGCCCCAGAGGACGTCAGGTGCCTGACCCTGTTCACGCCCGTGTCTCTGTGCACACTCACCACCCCTCCCTTCCTGCCGTCCTGGCTGTTCCTGGTGGAGACCCGTGGGGACAGCATAGCTGTCCCTCAAAACAGGGCCCTCAAAACAGGGCATGAGTGGGGGAGGAGAGGCTTGGTTTCAGGGAGGGGCGAGACAAGCCACGGTCTGCAGGGACATGCCGAGGCCTGCTTGATGCCCTTGCTGGACTGTCCCCGGGTCCCTGCAGGTCTCCGTGGTGGCTCCCAGCAGGGGCTCCCTTCTGCAGCTCTCAGTGCTCCCTGGGGCTTTGAGGTCCTGCAGGTCCTTGGAGAGGCCCTGTCCTCTCATCACATGCCAGGAAGGACCCTCCTGAGACCGCAGACTCTGAAAGCTTGTCCCGGGGAACAAAGGTGGTGGCCGCACCATTGGGGCTCTGGGGGCACAGGCAGCAGGATCCATGCTGAGCTCTGAAGCAAGGATAAGAGGACGTGACCAGAAGGATGTGGGGAGCAGGGCACCAGGCTCGGAGGGCAGGGACCAGGGCGTCCTTGGGGTGTGGGCAGCAGGAGCACACGGGAAGTTTGCTGTCAGGGCAGAGGGGTGGGGCTCAGGGTGAATCAAACCCTCCAGGGAGAACCAGTGGGCCCTTACCCACCAGAGGTGGCAGGGTGCCAGTGCCAATGTCCATCCCGGGACCTGTCCCCAGCCCAATGCTTCCTCCTTGACCCTGGCTTCTCCCTTGCCTCCCTTCTTTCCTTCCTTCTTCAGACAGTATTAATAGCCACAAACCACCAAAAATGACTCTCAATATTTAAATGCCATTTTTCAGTTGTCACCAAACTTGTTCGTGTATTTGCCTCTCTTTGTACCTTGGTCTCTAAAATGAAAAAGAGAGCCCTGTGAGTCAGGTGGAGGTTTGGGGAGGGAACTTTAATCTGTCCAAATGGCTTTTTTCATGTAGGAAATGTCGGCAGGTAGAAATGGATGAAATCTGGCACCGCATTGCTTATGAACTAGAGGTGAGGGAACCTTTATTCCAAAGATATCACAGTAAAAAACTGCTATAAAAGATGCTCTCATGAATGATAGGAAGCTGATACACAGTGTACTAGTCAGGAGTCTCTAGAGAACAGAACCAGTAGGATGCGTATATATGGAAAGAGATTTGAGGAATTCACTCACTCAATTATGGGGGCTGGTGAGTCCAAAATCATCAGGATGGGCTGGCAGGCTGGAGGCCCAGAGAAGAGCAGATGCCGCAGCTCAAGTGGGAAGGCGGTCTACTGCAGAATTCCCTCTTCCTTGGGGGATGTCAGGCTCTCTTCTATGCAGGTCCTCAACTGATCAAACGAGGCCCACCCACATTGTGGAGGGCAACAAATCTACTCCCAAGCCCACTGATTTAAATGATGCTCTCAGGAAGCACCTGGGTGGCTCAGTTGATTAAGCATCCGACTCTTTTTTTTTTTTAATTTTTTTTTTAAAGATTTTATTTATTTATTAGTTAGAGAGAGAGAGAGAGAGAGCGTGAACACAGTCAGACAGAGAGGCAGGCAGAGGCAGAAGGAGGAGCAGGCTCCCTGCCGAGCAAGGAGCCTGATGTGGGACTCAATCCCAAGACGCTGGGATCATGACCTGAGCCGAAGGCAGCCGCTTAACCAACTGAGCCACCCAGGCGTCCCAAGCATCCGACTCTTAATTTGGGCTCAGGTCATGACCTCAGGGTTGTAAGATGGAATCTTGTGTTGGGCCTCAAGCTCAATGCAGAGTCTGCTTGTCCCTCTCTTCTCCTTCTGCCCCTCCCCCCAGCTCACACTTTCTCTTTCTCAAATAAATAAATAAATAAATAAATAAAATCCTAAATAAAATAAATAAATGATGTCCTCATCCCAAAACACCCTCATGGAAGCATCCAGAATAATGTCTAACCACATATCTGGTCACTGTGGCCAAGCCAAGTTGGCACAAAATTGACCACCATGCATGGGTTTGGATTTTCAACCTTCTGGTTTCTGAATGTCAAACAGGGGTAGGATGTCCATTTTTGTGTTCCCCGGTATAATGGTCCTCTATTGTTTTTTTCCAGTCCATGTGTCCTGAGAGCCCCATCTCAGGAACCACCATGCCTTCATGCTGGGGCTAAGGGGTTCCATATTCCAATTTCCCTGGCCACTGTGATAGGCCCAGAGATGGGCCCATAACTCAAGGTGGGACAGTGGGAGAGATAGTTGGGGCTTTGCTGAAGCTGTAGAGAAAGGGCTGTCCTTTCTGTGGGAGTCATGGAGCTTGGAAGTTCAAGTTGTAAAGCTACTGGCACCATTGTTCTCTGCTTTATCTGAAGAGCCGTCTTGAGAATGAAGTAAACACAGAGGAAGGCACAGTTGGGGGGGCCACTGGGGGGAACCCACAGGAACCACTCGAAGCTCTGGATACAGCTATACCTCGAGCAAGAAGAACACATGAACTTCTCAGCTCTGGTGGCTAATGCATTCTTTCTTCACTTAAATAGTTCACATTCCGTTTCTGTCCTACGATTCGGAAACCAAAGATCCTGATTAATATCCCCAGGAATTGCAGAGCTTAAAAAACCTAGATAATAATAATAAGAGGAATGAAGCCATTATTATTAGGACTGGCAGAGACAAAATTATATATAATTGTGATTACCTTTTCACTCTGATATTAAAATATAAAAGATACAGAAAAAATAGACCCAAGCCAAACTTGAGGAAGCTGTTTCATGGAGAAGAAAGGGAGAGCAGGGATTGATTTGAGAACTTCTGTTCACAGGGAAATGTAGAATTTAGCATGTTCCTTACTACATCAGGGCGAGGGTTGGGGGTGGGTAGACAATTTCCAATGAACCTTGGTGGCCCAGCCTGGTGATATGGCGGGTGTCACAGCAGGTGTCACGGCCATACCCCACAGCGCCCCAGCTAGTCCCGCCTCTGCCTAGTTAAGGGGAGGTCTGCTCCCTGACAAATACCTGTGCCTTGAGAAGGGGACAGTCCCTTGAGCAGGAAGAGCATCCACGGTCCCCCTGATGTTCATCCACATTCCTGCCATTTCCTGTATTTTATTCGTAATTGCTTTACTAAATATTAAATAGGAAAAAGAGCATTTATACAATGTGGGTAAGATGTAGAGAACACTGACGCAATGAACACATGTGACCTCTCCCGAGTTTAAAACAGAGACTGAAGAAATAGAACTTCTGATGTTCCTGGGGGGGCCCCTCAGAAATCCCAGTCCCTCCCCTCCCCCCATAGAGGGACGCACTTTCCTGATTTGGTCTTTATTATTCCTGTGCTTCTCTCCATAGTTCCATCATGTGTGTGTGCATCACAGATGTGTATAATACAGCTGTTATAGACCGGAAGTTTGTGTCCCCCCCAAACTTATGGTTGGATCTTAACCCCCCAAACGGTATCAGGAGTTGGGGGCCTTTGGGTGACTCAGGCATGAGGGTGGGGCCCTCGTGAGTGGGTTAGTGCCTATATAGGAAGAGTCACGGGAGAGCTCTCTTGTTCTTCCTGCACTGTGGGGACGCAGGGACAGGATGGCTGGGAACGAGCCGGGAAGGGGGGTCTCACCAGACACAGAGTCTGCTGGTGCCTTGATTTGGGGCCCTCCCGCCTCTAGAACTATGCAAAAACAAATGTTTGTTGTTTAAGCCCCATCGTGTATGACAGTTTGCTACAGCGGCTCAAACAGACTGAAGACAAGTGCAGTTAGAGAACTTCGATGTTCGGATTCTACTGTGTGAAGGTTTCTGGGTGTCCGCTCGCTGCGGGCATCTACGAGGTGTCTCTTTTTTTGTGCGCCATTCTCTTCCATGTTGATGTGGCTGTCTGATTTTGTTCATTTGTCACAGCCACCTGGCTTTTCCTTTCTTTTCTTTTTAAGATTTTATTTATTTTTTTATTTGACAGACAGATCACAAGCAGGCAGAGAAGCAGGCAGAGAGAGGCGGGGGAAGCAGGCTCCCTGCTGAGCAGAGAGCCCGACGTAGGGCCCGATCCCAGGACCCTGAGATCATGACCTTGAACGCTTAACCCACTGAGCCACCCAGGCGCCCATGGCTTTTCAGTGTATGACGGGGACAGGAGACATGCATCCATTCTCCCACTGAGGAGCACTTGGGGCCATTAAGGACGGTGTCACTAAGAACATCCTTATGCATTTCTCCTGTGCGTGAATGCAAGCTTCTTCTCACCAGTGGCTTTTCATTTTTTGATTTCACCCTAGATAAGAAATGTGATTTGCATCATTACCCAAGCACGCACACACGCACACACACACACACACACACACACTTTCACATGCATGTACAACAAAGAGATGTCACGGCCTCTTCCTATCCTTGTAATGAGCGACAGTGCTGGGATCCATTTTATTTACTTAAAAAATGCTGGTGTTTTGTAGAATCGCTGACAGAAGCCGTGCCCTTGCTTATACTCCTGGGAGTAGAATTGCTGGCTCGTCACGTGTGCACGGCACCATAGTAACTAGAAAAAAACCAGAAGTGTCTCTGAAATCGGTTGTAACAACTTCTCTCTCACCAGCAGCGGGTGAGAGGTTTCCTGCTCTGTGATCCCCAGCACCTGACTTGGTGGGGTTGTGAGATTTTCGCCAATCTGGTGGGTGTGATGTGGTGTCTCATTATGTTTTAATTTGCCTTTCCTGAGTGCTGTGGAGGTTAGGAATGTTTTCATGTTTTTCTTGGCCGTTCGCTCACGTTTCCTCTTGTGCAGAAAGCTGGATCAAGACTCTGCCCGTTTTCTACAGGATCGTTGGCATTTTTGACTTTCCCTTTCCTGAGGGGATTCTCCGTGTGGTCTGGGTATTAGTCCTGATGGCTCTATGTGTGGAAAATTCTGGTTCTAATATACCGGCATCCACCTGAGGAAAGCCTCTGTTAGTTTGTTGGATAATGTGAGGGATCCTGAAAATCAGGGGGGTCGGGGGTGCTGAGCCTGGGACACAGTCTCTTCAGGGCATCTGAGGTTCTGGGGGGGGACGGTGAACATCTTCTGCCTTCCCATAAGGACCCCGAAACTGTGCGAGGAGCTTAATAGAGATGGCCTCGCTTAATGCTCATAAAACCCCAGTGAAGTCAGTATTTTTTTTTTAAGATTTTAATTATTTATTTGAGAAAGAGACAGTGAAAGAGAGCATGAGAGAGGAGAAGCAGACTCCCCATGGAGCTGGGAGCCCGATGCAGGACTTGATCCTGGTACTCCGGGATCATGACCTGAGCCGAAGGCAGTTGCTTAACCAACTGAGCCACCCAGGTGCCCCGAAGTCAGTATTTTTATCTTCATTTTATAGGCCAGTGAGGATCGGAGAGGTTAACTAGCTCACACAGCTTCAGACCTCTAGTGAATGGCAGAACCAGCATCCAGAGTCCAAGCCTGTCTTACTTCCAGCCGGGTGCTTTTGAGACCACAGAGCCGTTTCCTTCATGAGGTGGGTGCTTTGAGGTTCACTTTACAAATGAGAAAACAGATGCATGGATGGGCTAAGCAATCTGTGTCAGCCTATATGGCTCATGCACGGCCCTGATAGGATCCAAACTCAGATGGACCCAACTCCAAGTGTCCCGTGTCCTCATTGCCCATCACCGGTTCGTGGACTCAGTGGAGGAGAAAGCCACAGGGTGAGGAGGGTCATCCCAACACAAGCGTGGGGAAAGAGTCCAGGATGCCCATCAAGGGCTCCTGCCGGATGCTCCAGCCCCTGCTTTCGGGAGGGTCACAGCTGGTTCCCCATTGCATTGAACTCCAGCATCTGGATAAGTTTTTTTGCACAAAATTGCCGTGGCTCCCAAGCTGGGTGCTCCACGAGAATGTTCCCTGTAGAATAATCAAGGCACATCACAGCAAAGAGACGCCACAACCACATTCACTATAGAGCGGAGAGAGCGGAGAAAGCCAAGACCAGCGCTGGACTACCATGGGTCACAGGCTGGTCCCCACACAAACCACTGTGGCCGTGGGTGCCGTGTGCGGATCGGCTCGGCCTGGGTCGCATGCCAGGGGCTGGGAGGGAGGCCGGCCCCCTGAAAACACTGGGGCTGAGGGTTGGGTGAGGTGGTTTTCCTGGGAAATTGCATGTGCACTAGCGACAGAAGTGGGGAGGGGTTGGAAGGAGAAAAGAGAAGGCTCAAATGCTGGGTGCATGTGATCGGATTTACGGCACCGGAACAGCTCTGTTCAGCTGTGGGATCTGGGAGCGCCGCAGAGACTGTGCTCCTGTTTCGAATCAGGCACCGCCTCGCCCCCCCAGACAACAGCAAACTCTGTTTGCAGGCTCTTTCAGAACTGGAAATTGTCCAGTGTGACTTTACAAGTCCCCGGAGGGTAGAGAGGGTTGGTTTCCCCTGACCATTCACGCCACAGGTCTTCGAAGAGCACCCAGTGTGTGGGACCCAGAGAGGTTCAGGGTGACTGGTGCATCGAGGAAAGTGACCCGTGGGGGCGTGATGGGGGAGTGTCCCGTTAGATTGGGAGTACCCCGAAGAGGGGGCATGGGAGCTGAGACCTGGGGCGATGGGAGGAGCTGCCCTGGGGAGGTGTGTGGGGAGAGGACTCCAGGCAGAGGCGTACACGAGCATCAAGGCGCGCCCATAAACTCTGTGTTCATCACGTGTCGCTTCTGGGGGAGCCGCGCCCTCTCGATGGTCCTCTTTCCCTCTTCTGTCTCTGCACCTTCGTGGAGGGCTG
>ML112131.1:0-10669 GCA_003697995.1 Taxidea taxus jeffersonii
AGGAAGGGAAAGAAAGAAAGAAAGAAAAGAAAAATGTTCCCGAGAGTCCCCAGTAGCATAAATGTCCACCAGCCCCTCCCCCTCAACAGAAAGCACAAGGGCATCAGGGTGGGACGTTGCACATGCCCTCACGTAGCGCTGGCCATCTCCTGATGCGAGGTGACAGTGGCCGCCGGTCGCTCACCACCACTGAGTCTGCGGCCCACACACGGAAAGAGGAGGAAACAACTCGGAGAACCAAGTGGGTGAGGAACACAAGACACGTGTGGGAGAAAGACCATCTCCAACCCGGCGTGGCCAACAGATGTCAGCATCGGACCAGCCAGTGTGTGCCAAATAAGAACCAGTGGTTCCTGCACTGAGCGTGGGCGGGAAAATGGGACCTAACGCCTCCACCTGAAAGGACAGGGCACAGTGATGGTTGAATTAATGGTCCCCTGAGTTCGTTTGTATTTTTGTAGTCCACAAGCACCTCTCACAAGCCTGTTTAATATTAACTATTATCATAGAGTCTTACAATTAGAAGGGATCTCAGAGGACAGCTACCCCGACACGTCCAACAGCGCGTGACCCATTGTCAGAGGACTGCACTGCCCTCACCTCCACTGAGCACCCATGTCAAGGGACGGCTTACCCGGGGTGTAAACTGAGTCCACGGAGACTGCACAGCCTGTGAGGGGGCCCGGGGCGAAGCTGGGCCCTAACCCCAAGCTGCTGAGTGAGATGAGGACTGGGAACAGCCTGATGAAGGAAAAGCAGTTTTAAAAAGCAGGTGAGTTTGTGTTGTTGGCACGCGAGGACACGCGGGCGGGGCTTCACGGCAGGGAGCGTGGCTTGCACCGGCTCTCGTAGAAATCACAGCATGGCGGGGGGAGACTGGCTTGTTGAGTCGGGGTGAAGGGTGGGCGTGAAGGTGGGCTTCTTGGGGATGGAGGTGGGAGGCGTGGTGGGGGAGGGCTTGCTGGGTCAGGGGGACTCACCCTCTCCTGACATTTAAAGGCCACTGGAAGAGCTCCAGGGACAAAACCCTGACTCTTGAGCACAAAGACTCCTGGTGCTCAGCCATAATAATGTTTTCTTCTGTGGCTTCTGGAATTTTTGATTTGCAGAGAAAATAAAATCCCCTCCTGCTTTTATTAGGAGGGACTGCCATCAAAACCTTGACACAAGTTTTAGAAATCAAAGTAAATTCTGGAGATGGTGCTTATTTCTTTCTCCATCAGATTTGTTTTCTTCTGTGTACTAAGGATCCCCGAAGCGAAGGGAGCAGAGTTCCCGAAGAATCTAATCACAGGGCTGATTCTGACTTTCTTCCTAGGCTGGAGCTGAGCGGCTCCCGGAAGCAATTACACAGCAGTCTGGCTTGAGCGCAGCACGCTCTGCCGTGGACCCGGAGCTCGCCTCCTGTCATTACCTAACTTGACAGTTCATGTTTAAAATTTAATTTTTTTCCGTGAGCAACAGCCTATTTGGACCACACAGAATCTCACTCTGAATGGCATGAAAGGAATTCTTAAATGCAGCTGAGGTACTGGGAGAATTTTTCTGCTCCGGATCTTGCTGGGAATTCTCTTCCTCAAAAATGTGCCCGGGGAGCTGGGCTGGGCCCCCACGGCGGGCGGGTTCTGAGCGGAAACACAGGGATCCGTCACGGACTCCGGACTCAGTGGCACAGAGCTTCTGGTGGGCAGGGGAAGCAGGTCAGGTGTCCCACCACATCGTGCCGCCAGAGTGTCCCCGAAGCCGTGAAGGACGAGACCCGTGCTGGGCAAAACTGTGGGACCTCTCCCAGCTTTCCACCTTCTGGGGTACACGCCTCCCAGACCTCTGTCCCCAAGTCGGGGAGAGACTTTGAATATGATAGAATTTCACTCCTGGAATTCGGTGAGGGTTTTTTTTGTTTTTTTTTTTTGTTTTTTTTTGGCAGAAGGGGATTTTTCAGATAGAATTAAGGTTGCTAATCCATTGACTCTGAGTTCCCCACAGTGGAGGTTATCCGGGACGCGCTGGGTCTAATCACGTGAGCGCTTTCAAAGAGAATCCCACTCGCTTCTACCACTAGCCTCCAGGCCACGTGGGAATTGAGGCCACAGGCCAGGTTGCACATAGGTACCACAGCCAGCACACCAGCACTGACCACCAGCCCGGAGCCTGTGGAGGTCCCAGCACGGTCCTCACTCCAGCCACTATCTGACCGCAAGTGCGCCAGAGGCTGCAGGCAAGGAGTGTCTAGCTGAGGCCAGGTGACCCGCAAAAGCTTCGCAGGTGGTACAAATAACAGTTGTGGAAGAAAAGAAAAAAGAAAAAAAGAAAAGAGAGTCTAAGCCTTCCGTAGATCAGAGCCTCAAGGGGATGGCCTCTCTCTGCCGGGTTTGAAAAGATGTTGTGAAATCTACAGCTACAAAGAAATGACTCTGCCAACAGCCAGGAGGGGCTTGTGAGCGGCTCCTTCCCCGTTCTGGTCTCCAGATGGGAGCAAGGTCCCGACAGCGCCTTGGCCTGCAGCCTCGTGAGGCCTGGAGCGGGGGGACCCCCACAGTCCCGTGTGCAGATGCAGAGCTGCACTAACGCCACAGTGAGCGCTGTTTCGTACCACAGGGGCTGTGACAACTTGGCCACGGCCCTTTATTCTGACACAGAAGCAAAGGCCTGGGCACACAGGAATTTTGGAGCACTTTTGTCACATGTGAACTATACCTCCCACACACATGCACACGAACCCTGAGGGCCCACCGTGCACGCTTCCCCGAAGCCCTCGGAGATCTTCAGTGATCTCTGCAGTGCATGTTTTCTGGTGGGCAGAAGATGCTGACATTACCAGGGACCCTTGACTCACATGAGGTGACGGAGACTTGACCCAGCACTGGCCCTCCAGACAGGATGGATGATTCAGTGCAGTAGGCATTGGGGAACAACAGGTCATTGGAGGGCTCAGTCTCCCCAGAACTAGTAATGTGGACCCCACAAGATCAGACCCCTTTGCTTTGCTCACCGTCGTCCCCCCAGCACATAGTAGGAGTACAAGAAATACCTGAGTGAGAGACTGAGCCGCAAGCAGAGGGGAGCAGCGGCCCCGTGTGTATCTCACATCCCTCTTGCAGACGTGCTTCTTGATACCCCGCAGTAGTAATGTAAGCTCAGTGGGACCAAGGAGGGCTGGCCTGAAATGAGGTGATTTACGGCACTCAGCTTTGATTGCAATCACAGACACGGCTCCAGTTGGCAAGCCCGAACCTGCAGGCAGGGCTGGGAGAAGCCCCTGCGTCTGGTAACTCATTTTATTTTCTACTACGACTGCCAAGTGCGTGTCTCCTAGGGAGAGATGAATTTGGCCCCAGAGCTACACGTACGATGTCTGGCCCAGAGCAAGAACGAAGGCAAGGGCAAGAGATGTCCTGGGAGGGTGTCACTTCTCCTCCTGACCCCTGGTAACCAGACCGCAGCAGGACGCTGCGCTCCGGGCAGTGCTCGAGGTGGCACCGGCTCAGAAGGAGCCAACAGGGAAGGGCGCTGCCATGCCAGCCATAAATAAGGGTGCCGACCCCGCGTGAGGTCCAGTAGAGGCTTCCCAGAGAGCAAAGCAGCCAGTGCCTGAGAGGGCACACGGGTCAGCCCAATGGAGGGAGCGCGGGATGCCCGAGGCGGCGGAGGCCCCGGAGAGCAGGACATCGAGCACACCCCAGCTCTGAGCTGGGAGGGCCAGGGCAACAGGCAGCAGAAATGCTGCCTTCTGAGGCCTGGGGCAGCAGGAAGCGTTTTTACGCAGAGCTGGGGAGTGGCCCTGCATGCACCTGAGAGGGACCTCTCTGGCTGTGGTGGTGCTGGGAGAAGCTGCGCGCAAGGAGACTGCTCAGAACCAGGCTCCTCGGGACACGGCCCCCAGCCCCGCAGCTCTGGTCTCACTGGGGGTGACTGCCAGCACAGCCCCCAGACAGTGCCCCACAGAAGTCCCGAGCCCGAAGCCGCATGGCCACCACCTCCCCACCCCCCGGGTGCTGGGAAAGCACCAACTGAGGCTGGTGCAGAGCTCTGGGTCAGAGGCAGGGCTGGCTCTCTCAAGGTGGCTGCAGGAGGGACGGACAAGTGGACAGACAGAAAAGCCGGCAGATGGGCCCACGGCCCTGGTGTTAGACAGCACAACTGCCAGGTTTCTAGCCAGGGAACCACCTGGGGGGGCCTGAACACCCGTCGGATTTAGGAACAAGGCGGTCCTTGGCGCCTGTGCTGGGCCATCCCAGGGGCAAGGGTGCGGGCAGGGTGGGGGCAGAGACCACATTTCCATTTCTGAGGGAGCCAGAGGTCACAGGGCAGGAACACCATGGGACGTCCACCTCAAAGCAGCAGCAAACAACAGCAGGGGCAGGAAACACCGGGGGTGGGGGGTGGGGGGGCACTCCCAGACAAGTGAAAGCAGGACAGCAGGACGCTCTGATTCTCGAGAGGGCCCAGCAGGGTTTACATCGGTCGGTTGGGGTTGGTCGCAGGAGGAGGGAGGAGCTGGGGCCCAAGGTTTCCTCCCGCAGGAGGTGCCCTCTTTGACGTGCAAGGGGGAGTTGTGTTCCAGCTCACGTTGGGGAGGCTGCAGCACTCAGCAGGCGAAAAGCACGCTCTGGAACCAAACCACCAGGCTTTGAACCCCCCACGCCAAGCATATCAGCTGGGACCCTGGCCTTGCCTTCCCTGGCATCGTCGGGCTGACCAGTCAGGTGTACTATAGCACAACAGGGGCTCAGCAGCCCCGGTCTGGGACTGACACTGCCCACAGATGGGTCTCCTGTCCAGAGTAGGCCTGCGCGGTGCTGTTCTTTTAACAGCGTTAAGCACGATATATCAGGGAGTTCCACATGAGGATCATGATTTTTTACCTTTTCCTGGGAGTAAAACAAAATGTGGTCTGCAGGGTTCGGTCTTGCGTGGTGATGGGCTGAGTCCTTGCTGCCCCCCCGTCGCGCGAGTACCCTTCCACAGCCCGGCGGCCACGGAAACCATGCCCTGGGATGCGCCCTCCCTGCTCCCCGTGCCCCAGGCCCTGACCGCAGTGTGGTCTGTCAGCGCCGAGCCTGACCGGCTGTCACACATTGTGAGCGTCGTCTTTGCTCATGGGCATTTGGATTTGTGCCTCTGTGTGCAAACAGCCAGGACTCTCTCTGACCTGCTCTTGGAGACTGTGGGATGTGCGTAAAGTACAATTTCTGTACCTAAAGGAGAGTGGTAAGTCAGACCTGTATCGGGACCTATGTTGAGACCCACCAAGGTTAACTGTGACCAAGACTCTTAAGAAACAGGGATCTGCTTAAAAGTGGAAACCAGGCTGCGTGGGGACTGGGTCCCACACCCTCGGAAAGGAGATATTTGCTCTCTCCCAGCCCTTGCTGGAGTCGTGTGCTGGTCAGACGGGAATCCCCAACTCCTCAACTGCCTGACAGTTTGTCTGTGGGGCCCTGAGCATCTCCGACCCAAGGGGTAAAGTGTCTCACGCCTGCGGGGAGCCCAGTGTCAACCTCGTGATAGGGTCTGAGCAGGACCAGACCAAGTGTTGTGAGGACGGAGTTTTAGGCAGGTTCATCATCTGAGAACAGGCTCTGACCCCAGAAGAGATGGCGATGAATTTCACAGCCGCCATTGGTCAATGGGCATGGGGAGCTGGGCTCGGGCCAGCTCCACCCATCTCTGGACAAGAGAAACAAGAAGGACGAGGCTCCTTCTATCCAACTCCCTTCCCTGCATTTCTCATTCTGCTCTCTCCTGAGACGGCGTCTGTGCTGCAGGCGGTGAGGCATCCTAATGAACTTCATAAATACAGTCGTTTCTCCAGAACACCTGTTCCCTAAGATGGAGGAAACGGCAACTTAGTGGAGACACACTGAGACGAATGTTCTCTTGCTGATCATTATGGGGTTTTGAGGTACACATGATGGATGATTATAGGAAGTTTGGGGGTAGGAATGACTCCGGATTCATTAGTGCATTTGAACAAACCTGATCAAGAATTTTATCACATGCCTCCCGTGTGCCAGACTCTCTGACAGGCCCTCAGAGAAGTGCAGGGACACCCCCTTCCTGCTCAGCACAGAGCAGCTGTTCTGCTGCTCGGAGCCGGGGCTGCCAGCAGGCGGCCCTAGTTTCAGATCCCCCACGGGATGAGGGACTGGACATGGGAGGTCACTCTTCAATGTCTCCGGCTGTGAGATCCCCCATCAGCAAGGCAGGCTGGCACGGGGTCTTCGGAAACAAAACCTCAGGCCCCAACGGAGGTTCCAGAGCTCAAGGAGGGCTTGCTGCTCTGCCGGTTCATGCCTTCCACTCCCACACTCCCGCTAATGTCGGCAAACAGCACGTACCCTCTTCTTGAAGAACTGCTACGCTTGGGAATCCCCATATGCAATCACCTGCCAGAAAGTCTGCTACACGGACGTCCAGAACAACAGGGGAACTTCAGGGCTAGGAGGTAAGAGATCTGGGTCCTGACCTTGAGTCCCTCACTTGACATGGAGTCACGGCTCTTCTGATTTCAAATGACAGAAAATCCATCTCCAGGTCTTAGATAAGAGAAGTGGAGTAGGGGAGAAGTCAGCTAAAGATGGCTCAATCCACAGGCTCCAATGACATTACAAAGGAGGCCTCACTTTATTTGGACTCTGCTTCGTCCGTCAGCTGTGTTATCTGGTGGGCCAGGTCCCTTGTGGAGGTCAGATGCCTGCTCCGTGCTGCAGAGTTAGTCTCCACCGCTCCACCACTTCCGCACAAAGAGAGCTCCTCTACTCCAACAGCGGCTACAAAGGGCTGAGGTCAGACTTCCTTGGCAAAGGTGGTCGATGTGTCTCCCAAGAGCTAACCCCCATGACTGGCAAGAACAGAGGTGGGACAAGGTATACAATAGGCTGAAAGGCCTAAGCCAGAGTCATGAGCCACCTCCCTGAAACGGCAGCAGGGTCAGGCTCACCCAACACATGTGGAAGGGAGGGGACTCGCCAAAGAATGCCGGGTAGGCTGGTCTCGAGGAGGAAGCAGATCTCATGCAGGTAAATGCGTGTGTCCATCAGACATCTCGCTGATCCACTGTCCAGCTTCCGCTGTGGGAAGTGCAGGTCGTTCCCTTGCACAAAGTGACAGGGGGACTAGAGAGAATGTCCTGAGGGAAAAAAACTACCAAGCTTCTCCATCTCATTGCCTGGGATTCAGAGTTGTTATCTTGAGACCAGGACACCATTTGTGTTTGTATTATCCAACACCCCAAATAAACCCCACCTTTCTGGGGTGCTGGGTGGCTCACTTGGTTGAGCGTCAGACTCCTGATTTTGGCTCAGGTTATGATCGCAGGATCGTGGGATCGAGCTCCCCACGGGGCTCCGCGTTCAGCAGGGAGTCTGCTTGAGTCTTCCCCTCCCGCCACTCCTCCCCTGTGCTCATGCTCTTGTGCTCTCTCTGAAAATAAATAAGATTTTTTTTTTAATCTTATTTCTGGCAGTCCGTGGTTTTAGCGACTTTGGGAAGAGGTGCCAGTGGTTTCCAGTAGCTGTCGCAGCAAACCTCGTCTGCAGGCCATGTCTGGGCTCAGCAACCTGCAGCATCCCCTGCACCGGGCAGGGCTTCAGGGAGCCTCCACCATGACTCCCGTGTGCGCACCCCACCCTGCCCTCCACGCTCGGTCAAGGGGACGGCGGTTCTCCGGCAGGTGCAGGAGAGTTCTGCCTGCGGATCCTGGGGAGCAGCAGTCCAGGCGCACAGAATCCCAATCCTCACGAGGCACTACGATGAGCGCACGGTCGCCCCGCGTCAGAACATGGGGCAGGATCTGCTGCGTGATCGGGAACTTCCCAAGCATCTTCTCGTCCTCGTTGTCCTCGCTCAACACGCGTCTGGAGAACCACGACAACCCAGGTGCCCCCGAGATGCTGCAGGGTCGGGGCGGCCATGAGCCCTTCTGCGTAGGGAGCCGGAGTCGGAGAGCCCCGACGTCATCCGTTCGTCCACAGAGCACACCCAGCTCCGGGATGCGGAGGAGCGACAACCGCTCCCGGATCTGCGGGCTCAGCCGAGCGGGAGCGCACGGGCCACGGCGCGAATGAGCTGCAGGAGCGCAGGGACTGGGGTCAGGGGCGCGCGGCTCGCGCAAGTGACCGCCCAGCCCCGGCTTCCCCACCCGGGACCCGGGGGTCACGCGGACACCGCAGCACGCGGACTTCTCGGCCGGGCTCTCTGCCGTCCTGCCCCGCGTCTGGCAGAGGGGGACCCTCCTCCCGCTCCCCTCGGTCCGGGCTCGGTCCGGGCCAGCCTCAGGCTTCGGGTGTCCTGCTCAGCTCCGGTGCCCCCCGCCCGCAGCCCGCGCTCCCCCGCCAGGCCCCGCCCACTCCCTCACCCGGAAACTCTTTCCTAGGGTTTCCCCCTGCAGACAACCCCTCGCGGTTCATTGGGCAGAGCTGGGTCACATGACCACCCAGACCAATCACTGGCCAAGTCCGCGGGATTGGCACCAGGATCAGCCAATCACAAGAAGCTATGGCCAGGGCCAAGGCGGCTCCTGTGTGAGCGCTTCCAGGCGTCCGCAGCAAGCGTTTCCGGAGCTGGGCTACCGGGAAAAGAACGTTCCAGAAGCCCACGTCCTGCCCAGGGGCAGCTGTCGGTCGCTCTACGAGGCCGGATCCAGAGCCACACCGTCCCCGTTGTGTAGTTCGTTGCTCTGTGGACAGTGTCTCCTCAGGCCTGTGGAGACTGGCTGGATGCAGCGGAGGCCGATGGAGCAGCAGGGGCACCCGACTGGCGCGGCGGAGAGTCGGGGGAAGGTCAGGGCAGGACAGGCAGGGGAGTGGGGGGAGGGCAGGAGGACGGGGGGCAGGCAGGGGAGTGGGGGGAGGGCAGGGCATGTAGGGGCCAGGCCGGGGCCAGATGTAAGGGGACTCCGCGTGAAGCCGGGGAGCGTGGGTTCGTAGGTGCCCGCGTGGCGGCGGCTGGGACACCCCCGCGGCCTTCTGAGAAGCGTGTCCGGCTGGCGTCTGTGCTGGCGCGTGGCCCGACTCGGGAAGCCCCTCCTCTGCCGCCCTGCGCGCTGTCCCCGCCGTCGCTGCAGTGACGAGAGCCGCCGCCTTTCAGAGGCTCCGCACCGACCCGCGCCCTCCCTGCGCCCTCCCTGCGACAGCGCCCGGCGTCCTGGCTCGGCCAGTCACCCGGGGCTGCCGGGTCGGGCGGGGCTGAGACCGGCTCCTATCCGTGAGCCTGGCGGCGCCCCGGCCTCCTGCCGAAGGCTCTGGAGCGCCGTGGCCTGGGTGCGGGTGCAGCTCCCCCGTGTGACCTTTCTGCTCTGCTCCCCGTCTGGGAACCAGGCGGTGGTGGGGCCCGCGTCCTGGGGTGTCCCGAGGACAGCTTGTGACGGACACACGGGAAGTGCAGCACGGAGTCCGAGAGCGGGAGCCTGGCAAACACGACGGGCCTGATGGCAGGGCAGGTGGGACCCCGTGTTTCTCTTGCCTCTTCCAGGATAGGGTCCCCGTGCTGGGCGTGAGTGAAAGGTGGCTCTGCCCCAGCCTGCGGGACCCCCAGGTCAGCACCTGAGTCTCCTTTTCCAGGCGGGAGCAGGGGAGCAGCCGGTCCCGCCTGGGGTGAGCCCAGAGTGGAGGGCGAGGGGCCGGCAGCTGAGGAGAGGCGGCTCTTGGGTGTCTCCCAAGGACAGAGTAGCTTTGGGTGTCCCACCACCCCCAGGGTGCTCTGAGGCTGGGTGCGGGGCTTCGCCTACCCACTGTCCTGGGTTCAGCCTGCCCCGGCCCGATCCCATCTCCGGATGACAGAGAAGCCAGCAGGCTCCAGCTGTCCCCGCAGGGGATGCCCCCACACCTGGAGGCCTGCTCTTATCCAGGATGCGGGCGAGGAGCCCTGAGGTCGTGCTGGGGCAGGGCGTGTGCTGCCTGGGGCCCCGCTTGGGGCCAGCAGAGGCTGGGGCAGGGATCTGGCTGTCCCAGACTATTCAGAGAAAACCAGTCGGGGCAGGTCAGAAACCCAGGGCTTTATTCAGGGCTAGGGGCAGGGCTCACTCACACGGTGATGGTGACAGTGACAGGGCACGGGGCTCGGGCAGTGACGTGCAGGCTGAGCTGCAGGCACAAGGGACCCACATGAGGGAAGAAGCAGGCAGACGGCCAAAGGACCTGTGTGGGGGCTAAACAATTCTCTGTGGCAGGGCCGTTGTACGGTCATCATTTATTGAACGCCTGCTGTGTACTGAGACAGCAACAGCTGATTCTGCGTCAAACATCCCGGAGACGGCTGCTTTACGGACCAGGCAGGGTGTTTTAATTGAATTGCAAATGACAGAAAAGCCAACCTGAAGTGTCTGGAGCACAAGCAGAGTTATTTTTTGGCGCTTGCACTCGGGAAGGCCCGTGGAGCCAGGAGCTTTGGCAACAGCTCTGCCGGGGTGCAGCTGACCGGCTCCTCCACCAGCAGGCTGCCTTCTCCATCTGTCCCTCAAGTACAAGAGCCGCTCCCGGGGCCTGCTGCCTCAGGCTGGCGTCCAGCAGAGAAGCAAGCCCCTGAGCCAGCATTCCCCCGGATGTTCTTGCACCTTCCTGGACTTGCCGGGCCGTAGGCTCACTCCCGAACAATCGGGCGGCCCGAGGAAGGCTGTGCACTCTTTTTTTTTTTTTTTTTAATATTTTATTTATTTATTTGAGAGAGA
>RCUC01169903.1:0-12710 GCA_003697995.1 Taxidea taxus jeffersonii
TCCATGCACTGCATCCCACCCACTCCGCTCCATTCCACCCATCCCACGAACTCTACTCCATGCACTCCATCCCACCCACTCCGCTACTCCGTCTCTTCTGTCCCAGGAATGATTATTAAGGTCCTGCCGCATGCTAGGCACTTCACCTATGCAAGGTGCCCCTTTTTGTCTCCACAACAGTTACCCTCCCGTCCCCATCTCAGAGAAGACCAGGGCTGTTTATTCAGTCAGGGATTGCTGACCGAGCTTGGGAAAGTGAGGACTTCCGCTCTCACTGAAGTCTCCTGCTGCAGCCCCCTGGGCCCACCCACATGTAAGGACCTTTCCTCACCAGGATTCTCATTTGAGCATAATTCCCCGGAGATCCGTCCCAATTTCTGCGTATGCCAACCATTTATTCCTTTTCACTGTTGCGCAGCCTTCCACGGCATGGGCGTCCCGTGGCTTGTTCAGCCACTCACCTGTCGAAGGGCGGCTGGGCTGTCTTGGGTCTGGGGCTATTGTGAATAAAGCTGCTGGACACACACGTGCGGGTGTTTGTAGGAACGTTTCTTTTCTCTGGGCTAAGTGCCCAAGAGCACAGGTGCTGAATGATGCGGTTGTTGCATGTTTAGTTTGCTGTGAAACTGTCGAAGTACTTTCCGGGGCGGCTGGACTGTCCTACATTCCCGCCAACAGTGTGCGAGTGGTCGGTTTCCCGCCGCCTCCTAAGTACTGATTGTCACTCGCTGGCTTTTATTTAAGCCATTCTGATGGGTGTGTGTTTTTTATTTGCATTTTCCTGACGGCTGGTGATGTCGAACATCTTTTCATGGCTTTATTTGTCATCTGTATGTCCTCTTTGGTGACATACCCATTCCTGCGGTTTGCCCATTCTCTGACTGGATTGTTCATACTTTACAGGTGAACTCTAAGAGGTTTTAATATTTTTGGTTATTATCTCTTTGTCAAAGATGTGGTTTCCAAAAAATGTTTTTCCAGGCTGTAGCTTGTATTTTCATGCCCTTCATATGGGCTCACGCAGAGCTGAAGTTTTCAGTGTGGGTGAGGTTCCCTTCTGTACAACCCATCACCAACTTGTTGATATGACCTCCAAAACTGCCCCGGACTCCGGCCACTTTTCTCCATCTCCGTGGGTCCTTTCTAACGCTGTGTGTTCTGGGCTACTCCTTCCACACTGGTGGGTGGGCTGCTCCCTTCCCCACCTTGGAGGTATTAGTGGAACTTGGCAGAGAGGGCGCCCTCGCAGACCCTCCCTCAGGGGCCCACAGCCCCTCACACACTCTCCACCGGGGCTCAGACGAGGCATCTGATGGCTTCTGAAATAGACATGTCAGAATGGGCCATCTGCGGTCAGTCACCAGTGGACTTTAGAACCTAGGTGTCGTGTTGGTGCCTCGTTGGAAATGCCCTTTTTAATTATCCTGAGTTTTATTTTGAGGGATGGCAGGAGATCGCATTAACGTTAAAGAAGCTTATTGAGTTGTTTTAGAGAGATGTACACACTCTTCCACGTTAGTCGCGTGTTTCTTTTCTTTAGCAGCAGTGGCAGACACAGTGAATTTAGGAATTTACAAGCCATTGCTTACTAGAGTTTCTTTGTTAGCTTCTTAATTCTGATTGTCCTGGAGCAGGAAACTTCATAATTGGGATAGTAAGACTTTGCCACAGGTTAAAAAGGTAGATAAACCACCGGGACTGTCAGCGTCCTTTGCAGACAGCACGATCCATGCCAGCCAGTTACCGCACGAGGCTGCCACAAGGTCGCGTAAGAAGTCAGCAGGGTGAAACGCTAAGGTGGATCTCCCGTTTCCAGTGCAGGAGAGCCAGAGGGGAGACAGCAGGGTTTTTTTTAAAGATGTATTTAGTTATCTTAGAGCACACACATATGAGCAGGAGGAGCAGAGGGAGAGAGAACCTCAAACAGCCTCCTCATTCAGTGCAGAGCCCGACGTGGGTCCGGACCCCACAACCCCGAGATCATGACCTGAGCCAAAACCAGGAGTCGGACACTTAACCAACTGTGCCACTCAGGCACCCCAAGACGGCAATTATTGAAGAGACTTTTTTTAAATAACAAAGTTTCTTCACTCTTCCCGTATCGGAGCAGGAGTTCCCAGACCTCAGCGTCAGAAATGGATTCAAACCCTTCAGCCTCAATAGTGTATGTGACACAAATGGGGCTAAACCAACCAGCACTGCCAAGTTCCATTTGGGTAATGAGCCACGAGCCTATTCTCCCCACCAAGAGTGAGATTCAAACTTGACAGTTCATCGGAAAGAGAAGAAAGGTCTCAGGCCATCGAAGTGAGTACCAGTCAGCGCCCCAGGGTTTCAAATCGGGATCTACTTGAACCAGACCGAGAGGAGGGGCGTGTAGTCACAGGTTCTGGTGTTACCTCTTTGGTCACCATCTTTGGAGCAACTCAGAGAGGGAGTCCGTTGGGGGACGGTGACTTGCTCTGCAGAGCCTGGAAATGCCCTGTTTGAACTCGGGCCCCGGGGAGTCCACAAGCTGCTAACACGAGTTCTGGCAGGTCTCCGTTCCTGTAGGAGACACAGTGATTTTGCCCTCCTGTATTTCAGGAGGACTGTAGTGCCCCGGAGAACACCTTTTCTGTGGCAAGAAGATGATTTTCCTGGTGGGCCAGTGTGACTCGGGAGAATGCTCTCTCCTGCTGGCAGGTTCCTTAGAGCCCCAAGGCCGATGTGCTGTGGAGCAGACAACTCCCCCCGGACCAGCTGGAGCCCATGGCAGATGAGCCTGCCCAGTGTCAGTGACTTTGACATTGAGCACATGTGTCCTGGGATCCAGAGGAAGAGCAGTCAGGGCTCTCGGGGGAAGGACTCGCAAAAGTGGAACACGAGTGAGGCGGAAGGTACACATGGACTATCCAGCGCAGTTCCCCAGTCTTGTGACAGTGACATCGGGGTGCGGCTCGCTGAGAAGTGACTGTGGTCAACTCAGAGAGCCCTGAGCACCTCCGGTCAACCGCACAGAAGCCTGGGTCCCGGCCTCACCTCTATTGGTGCTGGCAGCAGCTGCTGCACGGGGGGCATGCCTGCAGCCGGGCATTTCTACCGGCAGTCAGCTAAGAATGCAGGGTTCTCGGCTTTAAAAACAACAAACACTTCATGGGTATGTCAGCAAAGGGCCTGCATTCCTGTGGCCAGAGCTGCCTGCAAGGGTCACTCCGTTTGCACGCGACTGGTTTTCCTAGACCCATGACCCTGCCGGCTTCGTTGCCATGTCCCGTCTAGCCTGCCAGCCACTTGGATTGGACCCTACTTCCTGGCAGTAGATACCCCCCTCGCCCCCACCCAGCAGGACCACCACCCTGCTTGCTAACCCTGCCTGTGGCCGCACGTGCCCACAGAGCCAGGCCCCCTCCCCACACTGGCCCCATCAGAAGCGTCTCCAGCTGTGCACCTGCTCCTCACCAGCAGACCCGCTTCCTTCCGGTTCTTTCCCACACTCAATGCAGAAACTTCCTGTTCAAGTCACTGATGTCCCAGCCTCACTAAGTCCATCTTCTGGTGTGTCCCTGGGCCTCCCCGCAGACTTGACACTGTTGCCAGCCACTTCCTCTGGGCACAGTCTTGACACATGGCTTTGCAACAGTGCCCCAGCGGGGTTCCTCTTGCCCCCAGTGCTCCTTCCCAGTCTTCTTGCCAGGCTCCCCTCTTCTGCCTGGGTGTTGGGTGTCCCACATGGATGCCCACAGGCTCCTATCTCCATGTCCATTCGCCAGCGTTCAAGATGGTCCCTACAGCGACAGATGCCGAATTTATGTGTCTAGTATGCTCCTGTCTTCTAGCTCCAGACTCCTTAATCTGGGTGGCTCATGGGCCATGCAGTCCACAGGCCAGGAGTAAGCTCCATTCCAGAACTCAGTTTCCAGTGGTATACACAGAACTACAGGCCACCAACTTACTCATTCTTTATATTCTGTCTCCCTCCTCATACCTGACCCAGCACTAACCTGACCATTTCATGGCCCAAATTCCCCAGATTCCCTGGAATCCGTCTGCGTGCCCCGTTTCCATGACCTCCACCCTAAGGGAATAGAGCATCATGTCTTGCCTGCTGCCTGCACAGCCTCCTGACTGGTCCTGTGACTTCTGAAGATGCCCCCCATCCCCAGCTGTATTCCCTGTGGCAGGCTGAATGACCTTTTATTTATTTATTTATTTATAGATTTTATTTATTTGACAGACAGAGATCACAAGTAGACAGAGAGGCAGGCAGAGAGAGAGAGAGGAGGAAGCAGGTTCTCTGCGGAGAAGAGAGCCCGATGCGGGACTCGATCCCAGGACCCTGGGATCATGACCTGAGCCGAAGGCAGAGGCTTTAACCCACTGAGCCACCCAGGCGCCCCCTGAATGACCTTTTAAAGAAGCACATCTGGTCATCTACCTCCACTGCTGAGGACCCTCCTGCTGCCCCCACAGTGGCGTGAAAGAAAACCTGAGGCCTAAAGCGCAGCGTGCCCGCCTCACCCACCCCTGTGCCAGCCGCAGGGCCTGTGCACCTGCTGTCCCCTTTGCCAGGAGCACCCTCCCTGCACCCATTCCTGGCCATTCCCGGTGGCCCCCCCATCTCACCTCTGCTGTCACTCCCCACAGGGCCCTTCTCTGACCTTTCTGGACCAGGTGGGTGTCACCATTGTCTCCATTTCCCTGGTGGCTCTGGCATACCTCATAGGCTCATTCCATTCCTGTTTTTTTCTACAGGAGTGTCCACTCACCTGCTTTTATACCTCATGAAATGGACAGCGCAGGGTGTAGAGTAGGAGCTCAGTAAATACAGAACGAAGGAGGTCCTAACCCTGGTAACTGGAAATCAGAGGCTAGAAGAGAGGTCTGGATGCCAAGGCTGTGGTGGCTGCAGGATTCAAACCCAGGTCTGTGCGACACCAGGGTCCGCTGCCCCTGGACCCACAGAATTCTGTCCCTTCTCTGTTCTCTCCATAGGAGGGTTCAGGCTCGCATCTGCATCTCATTGGCGTTCGTGCCGCAGGAAGCAAAGTGTTTTACTGAGTCGTAGCATGACACACACAGACCTGTGTCAGTCGCACAGGCGCTCGGTTAGCTAACAGGTTGGAAGGTAGAGCCCTTGCAAGGGTCACCTCAACTGTGGGACTCTTTTCTATTGAGAGAAGGCCATACGTCAGAATTAATATAATTCACGATGAAAGCATGGAAAACAGGCACTGCTTTGTCGAAACGACACCATGCAGTTTAAAGAGTCTGTAAATTCTGAGATGATAACCACAGTGTAGATCAAAGGTAATCACTGAACGTGGGGTAAGAGGCAGGATCATTGCACAGAGATGCTCCTGTTGCAAGCTCTACAGGTGGAACCATGTAACTAAACATGCCCTCCACCTCCTCTGTCTGATTTTTGAAGCCATGAACGGCTCCGGCCACAGTGCAGCCCGGGCTGTCCGTCCCGCGTGGTCAGGTGCAGTCGCCATCTGTGGGCTCCATTTGCATGCGGCTCAGTCAGGTGGTCTGCATCCGTGCTTCTGTGTTTTTTTGCCAGATGAAGCATGTGGGCACAAGTCACCAGACCCTTGTTGGTGCATCAGTGGACTGGAAACCCGGCCTTATGTTTCCATGTGGACCAGCATCTTCATGACGGAGCTGGGGCCCGGAGCCCACTTCCCGCATCTGATGACACCGAGTCCCTGCCTTGGCCACCGGCTCAGGGCCCAGGTGGGGTCCAGTGGAGGAGGCCATGGAGCAGGGCCACAGCAGCCTGAGGGTCCAGTACCGGGCAAGGTCCAGTGCCCCGAAGTGCTCCGTCTTCTGCCACTGGCTCTGGGAGATCAGGGGTCACCGACCAGCCATGGGTCACGACACATTCGCATCTCTGTGTCTTCCCGTCTGCCCCTGAACCCGGCCCCAGTGTGTGCTCTGCAGCCGGCACACCTTCTGTCGGGAGCGAGAGCCCCGTGGCCACGGGCAGAGTTCTTGCCCTTGTTCACGGTCACTGTCACCGTCACTGGGGTGACGTCACAAGGGATGGCTTCCGGGGCTTCTGGGGGTGATGGTGAGGCGGTGTCACATTGCTGAGCCCGTTTCCCCCCTGCAGCGGGGACGGGCTTCTCCTCCTGAGGATGTTGGTGGCCAGGATGGCATCTCCCCTTCCACTCTCCTCTTGTGTCTTCACCAGGAAAGACTTGGTGAACACAAGCAGAGCAGACTGACCCTAGCTGCACCCCCTCAAAAGAGGAAACGGCTCTTCTGGAAGGGCAGCTGGGCCGGACAGTTGAAACTCCGTCAGAGCATCCCCTCAGAGCACGCTGCCGTCGGGCATGGGGGTGTCCGGCAGCCAGCAGGTCGCATCCGTCCCAGTATTTCTCTGACCCAGCAGTGTCACTGTGGCTGCAGAGAGGCACGGCTGGCTCAGGCCTGGGTGACAGGAGTCAACTCTGGGGAGGTGGAACCCCTGAGGAAAGGCAAGTCTCAGGGAGCCAGGAAGAGGGTTCATGGTGCTGAGCAGCTCCAGCATTTTCCTGAGCCCAAGGCCAGGCGGGCGTGGGCTCAGACGATGTGCCTGTGAGCCCCTTCCGTAGAGTAGCAGACAACGTGAACACAAGAAGAAGGGACAGAAACGGGAGTCCGTGCGTCTGTGGGTGAGGGGCATGGTGGCTCACGGGCTGGGACCCCCCCCCCGGGCAGCTCTGGCCTGCAGAAGGCAGCCTCCTCGAAGCCTGCTTTCCGCCATGAGTGGAAATGATCACTTCTCGTGGAAGATAAAATAGGTTTGTTGTGTTGTTCATAACAGCCCTAGAGCCAGGCTCTGCAGTAGCTCAGCCTTTCACAGTGTTTTAAACCTGTACTGGCTCTTACAGAAATGAAAATATTCAGAAATAAAAATATTCTCTCCCTGGGAGGTGCTGCTACAGTCCCCTTGGGGGCCGTGTCTCTAGTCAAGGAGCTGATTATCTGCAAATCTTCTGTCCAAGGAGATGTGTTAGGGAAGTCTGCTTTGTAGTTTGTGTTAGTAAAATAGTATTTTTCCCAGCAGAAGACCGTTGAGAGAGACACAGAGAGAGAGAGACAGATTACTTATATTGATCATAAACTGCTTTGGTCCAACCTAGGCTGTAAAGCAGTTTAGTAAATTAGAAAGGAGGTTTTTTCTGACAGGAAAATCTGTGTCCCTGAGAAATGCTGTTTGAAACGACGTGGTTAGCACAGTTTACCCTTTACCGTGACAGAGGAAGAAGTCCTAAAGTGCACCGCCCAGTGCTGGCCTCACGGGAGCCCAGCCTTCCCCAGCAACCCAGGAGTGTGCAAGTAGCACAGTGTGGAAGGGTCACAGGGTCACTTTGGAAGCTGCCTGTGAAGCTCAGCTCCTTTCTTACGCTGAGAACGAATGACGTGTTCGAATGCAGTCTGCAGAATGTCTGCATTGGCGAAATTCAACCCAGAGTCTCTGGGATAAATGGTTTATAATCTGTTTATTCCATGGGCAAGAGACACCAGCAGAGAAATTCTAGAAGGAGGTCCAGAGGCACAACTAGGACACTTTTGATGCAGATGGAGGACAGAATCTAACCCAGGACCTCAGAGGCCCCAGGACAGGTCCTAAGTAGAATGTCTGCTGTCCTGGGTCCCGTCCCAATGGCTCTTCATTGTTCTGCAGTAAGAGCGCGTATCTCAGGAAGCACACAGGGCAGGCAGTGCCGCTGCCAGAGCCCCAGGAGGCAGGAGGCGCGGATGCTTGGGGAGACGTGGTCCGGAGGGTCAGGGCGCGGGGCCTGCATATGATTCGGGGTGGCCCGTCAGCTGGGGGTTGGATCTGAACACAGGAGCGAGAACAGAGTGAGGTTGCACTACCCACAGCTGTCGGAGAAGCCAGATGACATCAGGAAGGGTGCTGCTGGGACATCCGAATGTGGGGGATGTTGAAGCTGAGCAAGCCGCCCTGGAGATGGCCACGCGCCCTCTGCGTGGTGAGCATCTTTGGAACTGCTGCCTCTGCTCCCGAGCACCCCCCAACACGAGTTTGCGGGGAGGGCTCTGTTCTCAGCCAGGAAAGGACCAGATGAATCTGAGCTGACTGGCAGGCAGAGAAATGCTTGGGACGGAGGGGTCATGGCAGGTGTCTCGGTCGGGGGGCGGGGAGAAGTGTAAGCAATGAACATTCGTTCCTTACGGTCTGGAGGCTCAAATCCGAGATCAAGGTGCTAGTGTGGTTGGGTTCCGGTGAGACTAATGCTTGTGTGTCCTCACATGGTGGAAGTGGGGGAGGAGCCCTGGGGGCCCCTTCCAGAAGGGTGCAGCCCCAGTCATCGGGACCCTGCCCTCCTGACCAGCTCACCTGCTGGAGATGTGGACAGGTGCGTGTATGAGAGCACGATGGGCTGATGCCCCATTGGCCCCAGCACACTGCCCTGGTCCAGCCTCGGCATCCAAGTGAAGGACAGGCTTCAGTTTGGGGTGCTGATTTGGCTTCTGAGCCCCGTAGAACTCCTCCTTTCCAGCTCCCTGTTGCCGCCCCTGCTCAGTGCACAGACACCTCCTGGGACACAGGGACTTCATCTCGCAGGACAGCGTCCTCACAGTGGCAAGGGGGTGGCTCCCATGAGCATATCCTGTGGAGGGACTCTTTGCTGGACCCCCGCATGCACCTTGGCCCCACTACTCGGCTGCGGGGAGAAGAGCGCTGTGAGGCTCCCCGCGAGGGTCAGGGCCCACGTGAGCCAGTGCGCGTGCCGTGCTCAGGGCAGAATGGGGGTTCACCTTCGTTGTCATCACTGCTAGGTCTGCTCTTGTGCTCTCCTCGGGCAGCACTTCCTGCCGGGGCATCTTGTGGGATGCGTGAAGGGATGACCGGTTCTCCTTCACCTGGTACCTGGTGCTCAGTGTTTGGTTCGGTCAGAGCCTGACATTTAACTTCCGGTTGCCTTCCCTCCCAACCGTTCCTGGAAACAGAGGCATTTGGGGGTAGGGTGGGGAGAAGGATGTGTTTCCTCTACTTGTTAAGGATTGTGTTCAGCTGCAAGAAACACCAGAGACAACTGAGAGCCCCACCCGGTGAGAATTACTTCCCTCCCTGGCAGCCCGAGGAAGGTGGGGCTGGAGCCCGCAGGACCTGCCCTGCCATGGCGTGTGGTTTGGGGCCCCCCCGTGCCGCTTTGTGGTTACCAGAGGGCAGAAGAGCAGGGAGGGCCCGGTCCACCCCTTAAGGGAACCCGCTGCCTTGGAATCGGGTTGGTTGGAGTGGTGCCAGGTTCCGGGGAGATGTAGCTCCCAAGCACCTGTCGCCTGGAAGGACGGGGCACGTGCACAGTGCTCAGGGATCGTCAGGGCCCGTGGGAGGGGAGTCTGGCTCTGGGGGCCTCCCTGGCTCAACCAGCATCTGAGCAGAGGCTGGGAGACTGCAGAAGTCAGCCTCCCGGTTTCCCCCTCGTTGTAGTCCCCACAGCAGTCATCCACCTAGAGGGACATTTCAGGGAAGCCTCATCCTTCTCTCCGTCCCACAGCCATAACCTCGACATTGACAGATGAGGGCTGTGGGGGACCAGTTCCAGAACCCCATGGAAACTCAGACCCAGACGGGCAGAGGTGCCAGTGCAGAGGGGCCGAGTGGGTCTGCACACGCTAATGTCTGTCCTATACCAATGTCTGCTGTGGCTTGGTCATGGCCCGCGAGCGGGGCAGTCGGCAGAGCTGCGGTCGTACGGGCTGCTGTTGTGACTGGCTGTCCCGAACACAGCTCTGTCCCTGCCCCTGGGCCTGGTGAGCAGAGTGTAGGTGTTTCCAGAGGAGCGAAGGCTTTAATCTCACCCAGCAAGCAGAGGGTGCTCTGGAAGGCCGCTGCAGATCGTCTTCCTGGTTTGGGGTTCGGAGTAGCCTTCATTACTTGGGACACTCACGTTGTGACTACTTTTCTGATGTGGCAGAATGACAGTCTGGTTGGGACGATGGGGCATGGTTGGTTTAGACAACAGGTACCTGATTTCTGTTGACACGATTTGGGCACAAGTGTCCCTGGAGTCTGGGTCTCGATGACTTGATTGTGGAGGAGAATCGTCACCCGGGTAATGCCCGGACGCCTCACGCCGGCCTCCTGACCGAAGTCCCAGGGGGGTCTCATCCAGATGCGGCCGTGCCCACCATCAGCAGGGGCTGCTTCTTACCCACCACGTTAATTGCCGTGTGTTTCCGCGAGCCCTCGCTGGATGCAGCACAGCAGTGACTGAACATGGACTGGGACCCGTGGAATTTGGACAGGCCAATACGTTCCTCATACAAGGAACGAAGAGAAGTGAAGGACAAGAGGATGAAGGCACAGCCCTCCAAGCCCCACCAGCCCACCCGATGCCCCACCGTGCCTGGGTCCGTTTCCTAAACCTGGACTATCACTTTCCTGCTGGAGACCCCAGAAAACCCCTGCACATCCCTCTAAGCAAGGTCTGTGGAAAGACTGAGGATTTCTAGTAAAGCGCTCACTGACCCGGGGCTTCCTCCGGCTCCCCGCCCGCCCCCATCTCCACCCCGCCGGGGCCCAGGGACGGCAGCTCCAGGGTGACTGCCGCTCAGCCTCCTGTGCCTCAGGATGATGGGAATTGGGTGGTGCTGTGTTGGCGCCCAGCTCAGGAGGGAACCACTGATCCCTAGAACATGCTAGATCTCCCCAGGGCGAGGATCTGAACTCGGGGAAGCTGAGTAGCTTCAGTTTGTGCAGAATGCCCACAAGAGAACACGACGCAGACACAGAGCGGCCGGGCCCTGAAGCGATTTCCTCCCTGAGCTACCTCCCCTGCGGGTCACCGGCCAGGTCTGCGGGGGACCCTCGGTGCACGCAGGCTCACACGCATGTGCACACACACAGGCACACCTACACACATGCTCACATTTGCGGACACGCGCACACATATGCTTCTACCTGCACGCGCTCTCACACTCACACACATGGGCACCACACGCATCAGAGGACTCACCGACCTGAGCTGGGGCCTTCCCAGTCTTGCCGCACCCTGCTCTCCACGGTGAAGGGCACCCATTTCTCAAAGCCTGTGGGACGGGGTCACAAGACCTGTCAGCTCAGCCCAGCCGCACCCGCCGAGATGTGAGCTACACGGGGTTGCAGAGGACACCTCGTTAGATGTTAGTGCTCCCCATTTCGTTTCTCTTGGGCGACAGTGAGAGCTGGCAGCCCGGACTCTCCTTCCTGACGCACATGGCTGAACCCGGGCCGCGAGGGTCCCCAGCACAGCCCCGGGAGGGCCCTTGGCACGCAGGCCGTGCGGGGAGCTCTCTACATGCGGAGCCCAGCTGGCTCCTTGCGGACCTGACACCTCCATCTATCTTCCCGTCAGCTTTCCCTTAATTAATTTCATCTGGGCTCAGGAACTGCACCTCCGTCTGCTTGCGGTAGAACTGGCTCTGGGCCTAGACAAAGACAGTCTGCACGCAGCCGGGCCCTCTCATCCTTCAGTTTCTAATGACAAAGAGCTGGAGGCTGACCCCAGGCACAGGGAGACCACCCCACAGGGAGTGCCCCTCGCACGGAGGCCTCTTCCCGCAGAGGCTGCCCCGGTCTTCCTCCAGCCAGCAGACAGCCTGAGACGGGCGCCTGGGGATGGGGTGAACACCTCGCACTGACGTGGCTTCGAGCGCCAGGCACTGTGCCAGCACGGATGCGGTGAGGGGAGGTGGAGGGCAAATGCCCACCCTCTGGGAGACTGTGAGGGTATGGGGACTGGCTCAAGAGTGCGGATAATTACATGAATCAGCTTCCGACACCCAGCATTTTTCTTTACATCACACAACCACGTTCCACTCATGCTCAGAGCCTGATGAGGAAGGCACCCACAGCCAGTTTCCGCAGGCAGACCGTGGAGGCTCAGAGAGGGTCGGGCACTTCCTTGACACCACACAGCAAGTCAGGGGTGGCCCTGGGAATGGACCCAGGCGTCCCAGGACCCAGGCCTGTCCTACTGGCTCTTTCCTGCCTCCTCACCCTCCCACCTCTGAACAGATTCTTCTTAGGAACACACACTCCGCTTTGTGCTGGGCTCCTGCCACTTGGCTCAGAGACCGCACACAGTGGGGGACACGGGAAGAACCAGCAAGGGAGCCGCCAGCTTTGAAAACAGGGAAAGCTCCTCCACGTCTCTACCACATTCCCGCTGACGGGTGCTGGGGCCAGTTCTGCTCTTCCTTCAGGGCTGCAGAGCATATCCCGGCACCCCGGTCATTGTGCACATGGGGCGGCTCCGTGCAGGACAAATGCCTGGCACAGCCCCAGTACGTAGTGAGTCCTTGATAAACATTCGTTACTTGGGTAAGTGTATCTGGGTCCAGCCGTGATGAGCAGGGTCCCACATGCTGTGACTTATGACATGGTAGATGCACCTAATGGATTCTCATCACGCTTCTCCATCCTCTCCCTCACGCATCGCATCGCCATGACCCCCACCACCACCGTCACCATCGTCATCACGACCGTCCTCGTCATCACCATCGTCACCGTCACCCTCACCGAGATCGTCACCACCAGCACCATCACAACCGCCCCAGCTCATCACCACCATCACCATCATCCTCACAGTTAACATCCCGTGGGCACTTCTACTTACAAGGACCTGGGCTACAAACTTTGCACACATTCGCGTCCTTCATCTTCCTACCACTCCCGTTTTGGACGAGTGAGCTCACTTACTTACCAACACTCAGTGGAGATCTCA